>PVIH01000243.1:264575-401859 GCA_004025045.1 Sigmodon hispidus
AATTTTTTTTTTCCATCCCTGTATATCCTTATTCAAGGTCCCTTCCCCCTCCCACCACATCTGGTCATTTTTCTTCTCTGCAACTCCCCATCCCCTCCCTGGGCAGGGAGCAGACAGTCCTATGGTCCCACTGACCCAATAATGCTTGGATCAGTCTCCACTCCTGGCCAAATCCAGTTTTGTCCCCCCTCCCTCAAGAATGAGTCAGGTGTTCCTATAGTTGGAGTGGTTTCTTCCATTTTCTAAGAGCTGCTGTAAAAAAGGTACTTCAACCACATTCCAGCAGTCACTACTCTGTTGTGATGAGATCCTCACTTATTTCTACTGTCTACTGTATACGAAGTCAAAGCTCCTTCTGTTGTCCACTAGTGTAACCGTTATGCATTTTTTAAAATATAATCACATATACAAAAACTATTGTTTCCACGCCTATAGAAGATAGTAAGCCAGGAAGGCATTTTTCAGTTGAGTTCATACATGGTCAATCTGGAAGGCTGTTCCTTTCTCCTACTTCCAAGTGGGGAAGAAGGTTGCATACTGACATTATTTTATCTGAGAAAATTTTATAGCTGTATTGGGTGAAATGGAAATTATAGAAAGTTATTTAAACTTCATCAATATCTTTTACCTATTTAATGGCTTTCAAAGAAAATAAAATCAGTTTGGTTTTTGTTGTTGTTAATGTTTTTGAGACAGGATTTTAAAAAAAAAAATATTCCTGGCTATTCTAGAACTACCTCTGTGGTCCAGGCTGATCTCAAATTCAGAGAACCACCTGCCTCTGCCTCTGCCTCTGCCTCTGCATGCTGGGATTAAAGGCGTGCACCACCACTGCTGCCAAAGAAGAGAAGAGAGTAACTGAAGGAACACGGATACTATTGCCCTTTGCCATATGTAAACACCCAAGAAATTTTTCAACATGAGACTATTTTACACGGAGACAGACTTTTTTTTCTTTTTCTTTTTTTTAATTTCCTAGCATTTGATGAACTAAAATGTTTGCTTCAAAGCCAATTTGATTTTCATGATTTACTCTTCCTCTCTGGAACGGTAAAGCAGTTCTAATTTTCACTAAATGGTAAGATTCATTATGTTTATGTTTACTACTGCAGCTCTCTATAGCCCACGAGATGTTCAATCAACAGAGACACACATTACAGAAACTTACAGAAGGAAGAAAGTAGATTTAAATAATGCATAATTGTAGATCAACGGGCTAGTAACTGGCAGTTGAATATCTCAAGATTTTAAAAGTAAAATCATGACTATAAAACAGATGACATTGCAACCCCCTGAGAAACAGATGTAAGCACTAGAAAAACTGAGGCTAACCTAGCAAGACTTTCACATTCCTATTTGGATGAACTTAACCTGGGCTTACTTACAAAATACACAATGCCATTTTATATTGTCTCATAATGTTATTCATTCACTACTTTTTGACAGTTGACTTCCCAGGGTTAATAAATTCTTTAGGCAGTCAAAAAACTTTCCTATCTACTTTTCTCTCCACTGTTTTGTAATATTTAGTAATATGAACAACGGTGTCAGTAAGGTTCATATATTTTCTTTCACCAAACTTAACTCGTCATATTTACATATACAAATTCTTAACATTAAAATAATTTTATATTAAGATCCTGTTAAAACTTCATCACTTTAAGCATCACATATGCTCTCAAATTATATCACTCAATTAACTCATAGGCTTGAGTCAAAAAGAAAGTAAAGAACCAGGAAGACACCCAGCTTGACTGGAACAAACCTGAAGCCCCAACGTCAAAGAGAAATAATGCAACTGCAGAAATAGTGAAGAGTTGGGAGCCATTTGGAGCTATAGGTATAGTATCCCTATCACTCAGGTTTTGCCCATTAATAATTTCTAAAAGCCACAAAGCACACAGACATGATTACTAGCGATAACTAATGACAGCTGCTTTTGCTGGCCTGAATTCCATCACTTACTTCCCCACTTATCCAAAAAGCAGGGCCTTGTAATTCCAATAGTGCAAGGTTAACCATTTATTCAGAGAGACTAGCTCAGTGCCAAAGAAACACAGAGAAGTGAGTTTTCATGTACATAGTTTCCACAGTCCTAGGCAAGGGAACAGATGATGTTTTCTAAAAACAATCTTTCAACATATATAATGAAGGAAATAATGTATTGAAAGAAGCAGAGAATTTCATTCACATCCAGAACTTTATTATGAGGCAGATAAAACCTTATCTAGAAGAATGACACTTGAATATGAACTGTAGTCAATTATAGGAAATCTTTTTAACAGTATTACATTAACACTGAAAAAATGAAAGTATAAAAAAGTTATCGTTCAGGCTACTTTTACAGCAACTTGATACAAGTTAAAGTCCTTGAAAGGAAAAAGCCTTAATTGAGAAAAATGCCTCCTCATGACCCAGCTATAGAGAATTTTCTTAATTAGGGATTGATGAGGGAGGCCCCAACACATTCTGGACAGTGCCATCTCTGGGCTGATGGTCCTATAAAAAAGCGGCATCCTGAGCAAGCTATGAGGCACAAGTCAGTGAGCAGCACTCCTCTGTGGCCTCAGCATCAGCTCCTGTCTCCAGGTTCCTGGCCTGCTTGAGTTCCGGTCCTGATTTCCTCCAATATTGAACAGTGACATTGAAATGTTAAAACAAATAAACCCTTCTCTCTTCATTTCAGTTTTAATTACTGTGTTTCATCGAAGCAAAAAAACAAAAACAAAAACAAAAAACCCTAAGATAGCTATGTTTTGGGAACTGAAGATACATTTCAGTTTATCTAGTATCTATGAAGCCCTGGATTAATCCCCAGTATCAGACAAATCCAGGAAGTGTGTGCATTTAATCCTAAAATTTGGGACATTGAGGCAAGAGGACCAGGAGTTCTAAGTTAACCTTAGCCAAATGCTTACTAAATTTTAAGACACAAAATCTTTCTCATAGGTGCTGGAGAGATGGCTCAGTGGTTAAGAGCGCCATCTGCTCTTCCAGAGGACCCGGGTTCGATTCCCAGCACCCACATGGCAGCTAACAACTGTCTGTAGTTCCAGTTCCAGGCAAAAACACCAAGGCAAATAAATAAATAAATAAATAAATAAATAAATAAATAAATAAATAAATAAATAAATAAATAAAGTTTAAAAAAAAAATCTTTCTCATATATACTCACACTCACATTTACTCACAGAGAGAAAATGGAGAGGAAAGAAGAGAGGTGTTACTAGTTTTCCTTTTCAAATAGAACTACTTTTCACCTAAGACAAAAACTACCAACAACAGCCAGGACTGGATTCAGTGAACCCACATGGGCTGGCTTTCCATTTCATTTATGCAACGCAATTATGAATTGGTCTAAGAAACTTTGCCTTCCTTGTATTGGTAGCACTTCTTACACTCAAGCAAAACCTTTAATGCAGTTGTTACCAGTGACCAGCAAGCCGGAAGGAAGAAACTTTCCCATCCCCACAAGAAAAACGATTATCTGCACACACTTTACACCTTCCATAAAGCGAATGTACACTGGACTTGAGTAGAAATCTGCATGAAGACATGGGAATTTCAGTTTTATTAAGCTTATTTTCGAAGGTTGAAATTAAGCCCTCTGAAAGATTTACTGCTTCCTATTTTGAACCATATAGCTGACCGATTGTTCTGACATTGATACACAGCACCTACAAAATGTTACTATTTAATTAAAGGAGTTAGTTGACTGGAACAAAAGAACACTTTCTAAGCAATTGCTTAGTGACCAAGTGGCAACCCTGATTTATCCAGCTTGTAAAAAAAAAAAAAAAAAAAAAAAACCAAAACAAAAAAAAAGGCATACTGCAGAAATAACAATACTTCCTTTTTGTCTTTAAGTCAAAGCTGAACAATTAAAATGTTTTAAAAAGGGAGTTGCATGGAAAAATTTTCTGTAATATAATCCTTAAAGAGAATATATCAGGACAGATATAACATAATTATACTAGTACTAGAGAGTATATTTGTATATGTATTAAACTATTACATTTGTTATATATAATTACTTATATAATATACTATATGGTATATTATAACATATTTCAATAATATTTCATATATTGATAATTATAATATATTACACACATATCACATAAATAGTATCTCACATAGACATACACACACACACACACACACACACACATGTAGTTAAGCTGAGAAGGAAATTCTTAGGTTAAATTTCTACTCTCCATATTAAGGAGTGTCTCTCTATCTCAATTCACAGCGTGATGTGTATTCATACACTGCAGGATCATGTATTTCATCTCCATGCTGTTACTCTCTCCTGCAGCCTGAAATGCTGAAATAAGAAGAATCACTTTGGTGATGAAACTGCCAATTTTGCATACGGAATATTATACGCTATGCATTACCGTAGTGTTTTAGTCACTGTGATTTGAAAACATTGCTGCAATCACTTTAATCCCTCCTTGAAATAAAAAGGTGTAGTGTGGCTTACAGAGCCATCAGCAAAAACTAGATGCAGGTTCATATCTAGGGTATAGGTAAAAGTGAGAGAATTTTGACATATGAAGTTTGTTACACTGGCATAAATGTGAATTTGTATCTCATTTTGCCCCTAACCTATCTTTTTCCTGTTTATAATCTATGCAATAAACTGGTTCAGAGTTTTGAATTAGCATAATAACTTAACAGTAGTACTAAATATTTTTTCAACATTATAAACCACATGGCAATCGATGTCACATGTTACAATAAACTTCTAGTTGCCTTTGAGCGAGTCATATGGTAATAAATACAGAAGGCTTCTCTTAAGATGGTTTAACTCCTCATTTCGGCTTTGTCAGAGCTCAAACTGCTCACAGCATTTCAAGGAAAGAACAGCCAGGTGCTTCCAGGAATAACAATCAACTTGGTAGTAAATGTAGAAAAGCCATCAACTCCATGCTTATCTCCCTGTAAGTCTAGAGACATAAACAGGTCACCAGATCACAATCTCATCAGCCACCTTTATGAGGAGGAAGAAGAAAATACATGGTTGGGAAGATGGAGGGGAACTGTAGCAGTTTCAATAAACATCACAGTAGTATGGTCAATATTCCTAGGGCACACAGTACAGATTTCTACTCCTTTCTCCACTTGGGCAAAAGATATGGAGTACATGAATGCTATTTATATTCATTATACATTGATACATATTAAAACACAATGGCTGAACCCAGTAAATTTCTTTTCATTTTTACAATAACATTATAATCTCTCCACTGTAATATATACACACATACATTTATACCTACATGTACATTTGATGTATATATTTGTAAAATCAAGAAAAATATAATTAATGAATATTATGAATGTTTTACATGTAAATAATATACTAAAAAATTCCATAAGCCAGAATTTCAAATCTGTGGGGTTTTAATGAATTCCATGACAATTTTAACCAAGCACAATGTTTGCCAATTTGTTTCTGGGTCTAAAAACTCTAGTGTGTTAAATCACTGCACAAAAACATATGCTAGAAATATGTTCATGACAGATACATCATTTGTGTTCAATTGAAATTGATTAGAAAGGAGGTGTTCATACTAACAGACCCTGGCACAAAAGGCTGACTCAGACTACCAATGGAATCATTGCTGCTGGTAATACTGTTTATCTATTCCAGAAAGGCATCTAAAATTCCAGGATTTACTTGCCCCAGATTGCTCAGATACGGGATCTTTAGTCTTTTATTTTCACATAACTTAGGAGGATACAACATAGATTCTTCATGGGGAAGAGGGAAGAGTTATATCCTTCTATATAACAAATAGCAGACTTTGATTTTTTTTTACAAAAATATAATCTTTATGACATAGTAAAACAACTAAACAAGACTGATACCTAAGAGAAACATGCATATTGTCTCCCCAAGAAAACACTTAATAGAAATTCTAGTAACTCTAGAGAATTCAAAAATTTAAAATTATTTCCATGTCAAAAAACATAAATCAATTTGTTGTTAGAAAAATTACATAGTGGAATAAACTGTATTGCTGGTTTATTGAGTCCAACATAATTTTGGAAAAACTTTCATTGTATATTAATTTGTCACATATAAATTAATCACAAAGAATAGATGAACAAAAGCATCTGTAAAACTTTTCTTCTGGTCAAGAATCTAGAATGACAATAACGGTCATAGTGAAACATGACTCCATTTTTTTTAAGTGTTCTAGATTAATGTCAGGGGACATTGTTTCTAGTGAGAAGTGAATATAGCTGGAGGGTCATTAATTCAAGGTAAGTAGCTCCTAATAACAGCTACTTAGGTGTTTGGAGTAATGGTCAGAAATGAGATGACAGACTTACCAGTTCTCCCAGGGAGGAAAGAGTTTAACAGTAACCTGTAGAGTGTTCAGAGAGGAGGGAGAAGACAATAGTCACAGTCACAAAATTATAGCTCTGTGCGATCACAGTGTAATGACAGATCTAACCATTGCTATGGTGTGGATGAGGTGTGTTCATTAGGGGATTCATATTTTAGAGGTGTGACACTTGGCATAGCAATGTGAGGCTATGCGGCATTTCAGAGACAGGTGGTATCTACTGGGAAGTTCTTCAGTCAAAGAAAACACTGTCACCGTAAGGGACTAAGACACATCTAAAGGAACTCTAGAGTTTTTCACATGTAAGACCAAAATCAGACAAACAGACTGACAGACAGGCTGACAGACAGGCTGATAGACAGACAGACAGACACACACACATATACACAAACAGACATAGACAATGTCATCTCCTACAAGGATACATGGAGAGTGTCCTTGAAAAATCTGGTGCATGCTATGTTGACATTCAGTTCCCCAAACTATAAACTAAACTAGCCTCTTTTCTTTACAGATACTTAACTTCCAATAGGTCATTAAAGTAACGAAAAACTGACTAACACCATCCTCCAATTTTATGAATACTTCTTTAGAGGTCAAAACCTATGTTCCCAATAGTCAAGATGCCATCAAAAGTACAATCACTAGACACAGTTGTATAATTAAATGAAATCAGGAGGTATACAGAAATAATAGACTACCGAATAAGTAAAATTTTGTTGACATTTTAAAGATGTTTAATCATGTGAAAAGCGACCAAATCAAGGACATTATACATTAATGTAACAAGTCAGCCAACCAAAGACCTTTTATTTTCAGTTTCTTCATAAACCCCCAATGTCAACATCATAACAGGATATTTAAAGTTCTGAAATAGCCCTAACAATGAGAAGTTCTATGATCCATTAAAAAAAAAAAAAAAAAAAAAAAAACTTCTAGGAAAAGAAAAGCCTTTTAAAATGCAGACTTAAAGCTGAAGTATGTACTGTTCCTCCACACCAGCCATTCCCAAGTAAAACAAAAACCTCAAGTCTGTGTTAACAGATATGGATTTTAAAATATGGTCTGTAAGTAGCTCCTGATTCATAATAGTCATATTTTCCTTAAACTCCCAGGTTTCATATCATGTCAAAAATCTATCTCTGCCAAATCCAATAAGGTTTTCCAAAGGGAAAAAAAGGTCACTCATATCTCATGAAAGTTAAAGTTTCTATACCATTACTGAAGAACACTATTTCCCAATCCAAGGTCCACGGCTTCTCAATTTCTGAAGCATTCATCATTGTGTTTGTGTTTTGAGTTTTTAACAATGGACATGTTAGAACAACCAGTTCACAAATCAGTCATGGAAGAATACATGTAGGATTATCAAAAAGCCCTATAGTTTGCTTAAAGGGAATAATTGGTGCCAGAAACTTTCAAGACCTCTCCAAAAGTTATTTTGTTTTTTCAATATACATGAAAAAAAGAGACTGATAAATCTCTTCAGTTTATTTTCCTCTAAATAAAATCACCTGTCACATTGGTGGTAAAGATATCAGCAACTGTACTCTTAAGGTGCCAGCTAGGAGATGTTCAAATTACAAGAATAAGAAACTGGGGTGTGGGGACTATGCAAGATTTTGTGCTTATTCCATTATTAAAAATAACACGTAAAAAATAAAACAGAAATATTCAATAGAATCATCCCTGGAGAGTGATAGCATCCCTCAAATTCTTATTTAGTCCTGCAATTAGGAAGCTGGGATTGCTCTAACCATCAAAGTTTCAGTGACCTCAATCTTGCCTCAAGTACAACTTAGCCAAGAAATAAAAAGAGACTTCTGACATGTTTCACAAAAGGCCAGGCATCTTGCCCTTTGACCACTAGAGTCTGGAATACTTCTTGTGGCCCTAAGATGTTACATTTATAGTTAACTGCAAAAGATATCACAGTCTAAGTGCCAGGAATATGCACACAGAAGCTGCCAGATGTTTCTGATCTGCAGGAATTTAAATTATTTTAAGCTATTCATTCTAAGACTTCTCAGCACAAGGCTCACATAAAAAGCATCCCTTGGGGACTTCCAAATTTCTGCCACACAGAAATTGTGTCACATTATAGAACAAGTAAATTATGCCAACAAAGTATGTGACATTTTAATGTATACCATTGGGTAGAGTACAACATCAAGTCTGCCAAAGGGAAATACAGTTGATAGTGGGAGTCTATAATATTCATTTTTAAAAAGAAATAACAACAAAGAGAATCTGAGACTATGATTTCAAATGACCACATTTTGTTGAATATACAACCAATGAAGAGGCTTTTTGTTTCTAGAGACAGGTTTTCTCTGTTTAACAGTCTCTGCAGAGCAGGTTAGCATGGAACACAGATACTCATCTGCCTCTAGAAGTAGTGAGATTAAAGACATGCACCACACAGCACAGTACAAGGAGGAAGCTTTTTTACATTAATTTTAAAACAAAATTAAGAATAAGTTGGACAGATATCCATAACTATCAAGTAATATGATTTCCCAATGAGGGTGAGTTTATTTTTTTCTGCGACCAGGGTAGTTCTAAAATAAAATAATTCCATCAGGACAAGTAGCCCTAGGTTCATAATTTTCATGAACTTGTTTTCATGCTACTTTCTCCCTAGACTATAGCAAAGAGCACATGGCTTTCTGGAATCTAGGACAAGTGAGATTCTACCAGTACACATGAGTGTATAAAAGCATTCATGAGTGTGCATAGGTGCAGGAGTATGTATGTATGTCTCTGTGTGTGTGTGTGTGTGCTTCGGTTAGTTCACTAGGATCTGAGGAATGGATATGACAGTCACTGTAGTCACTAAAATGCCTGCCACTTAATTTAGAGAAGACTATATTCCTTAATGAAGAGTAAGAGATGGAAAAGTGGTAGATTTTATTTATAATGCTACCTGGGAGAGGAATAAAAATTAAAACAATACTCAAATAACTCATAATAAATATAGTATTTATTAAGTAAAACAATTAAAAAAAAGCTCATTCACATTTATTTAATCCTGCTCTAAGAAGTGATTTCTTAATATGTTCCTATGAATTTGGAAAACTCTTGTAGAATCTTATATAATCATAATGAAAGTAAAGCAACAACTATGCTGACTAAGACCTGGGCAACAGTATGGGTCTGGGTCCTGAGGCTCTTGAGCCAAGTCTATTTATCAGATTGAGGTTCTTTAAGGATGAAGAATATTAATTTTTGTTATTGAGATAGATAAATAGCATACATAAAACATCTGTCACCACATATGTCACACTGTAAATAAATTATTAGTTTTTTTTTAATGGGACCTTAATTCAACATTTCTGTTTTATTAAATTTCCTAGAGAGAAGAATACATGTTCATTACCTCCTGTTATACCAATCAGGTACTAAAACAAACCAACCAGTTACAACTACACTAGCAAAGAGAAAATGATGAGGAGACAGAGAGAGACAGAGCCAGAGAGAGACAGAGAGAGAGATTTTGGGGACATGATACGTCCTGCTGATTGACAGGTAACATCAATAGAAAAGCCAAAATTCAAGATAACATTTAACCTGCCACAAATTACTAATGTAATCTCAAACACATCCCCTTAGAAGATAATAAATGAGGAATAGAAGCTGCTTATTAAAAATGTTTTGGATGTTATTAAAGAAAAGCCAGAGGAGAGAGAAGAATCATGGAATAGGACAGGGTAATAGAAAACACAACACACTACAATGTTGATCCAGAATTTCATATGCAATTGTATGATCCTACTGGCTATGTACTTTTCCTGTTTATTTGGGAACAACCACAATGCTAATACATGTTAATATATGTCATCACTTCTTACAAGCATTAAATTTAACCAGTGAATAAATCGATAGTGAGTTCTGAGGGAGACTCCTTATGTGTGTATGTTTGCCTATGTGTACATGGATGCATGTGGATACTAGAAATCAGCAGTAGCCTGTTGCCTTTCCCTTAGTTTTTGATATAGCATCTTTCCATTGAACTTAGAGTATGGACTAAAGCAGCTGGCCAGCAAGCCCTGAGGGTACTTCTGTGCCTGTTTTCCTGGCATTGGGATTACAGGCAGCAAGGCTGCCTGCCATGCTCAGCTTTTATGTGAGAATGGAGATCAGGTTATCTTGCTTGGACAGAGAACACTTTCCACAATGAGTCACTTGCCCAGTCCTAAGACCATTTTGATGTTTGTGATAAAGCATATTATTTTGTTATTTAAAGGAAATTAAAGAAAGGGAGAGATGGGATAAAAAAACATGGTGATGTTTAAAATCAGCTCTATTTAAGTTTGATATGTAAAAGTTTCTTCCTTTTCTAAAAATCATAGTACATGCAATAGGACACATTTCTGTTGATAAGTGGAAAAGTATATGCTGAAAACAATACAAGGATTCATCAAAACAGTTTTAATGTATCCTTTCCTGATGCAAAACTATGTGATCAAGGTACTGGTAACAGCAAAAGAACTTTATTTTCATTCTTAAAATAAGAGTTAACTGTTTGGACTCAAAATTAACAAGATACTTTTAAAATGTAAGGATGTTTTTGTTTTGTTTTGTTTTGTTTTGTTTTTAAAAAAAAATCTCTGACCTAGTCTGTAAGCACTGTAAGACCAGCTCCATATAACACCGGAGACTCTGAAGGATGAAAGGTCACAAGGAGATTGCCCAGTGCATTTTTTTATGAGATAAATTCAATTATAATTGCTGCAACTTTTCCAGCCACAATTTAGACATAGAATCCAATTATCCATTTCATTTTCATTTATACTTCATGGACTAGATCATTTATCATGTTTCATGATAATGATCAGAAGACACATGAGAAGTGATTTCTGGAGGTAACAAATTATCTACCATATTAGCATAGCTTACAAGTTCCTGTCAACATCTACTATGCATAAATATGAGGTAATTAAATTTACAATGTGCAGGAGTGTTTGATATGCTACTTGCCTCCTTCACAGCTGCCAAAAACCTGTGTTGCTAAATGCAGCCAACCTGCTTGGTTGCAAATCAGGAATCATTACGACCCAGAACTCCAACAGGTACAGTTTGCTAGGCTCAAGTTGCTGAGATGTATCTTTCATCATTTGGTATTATTACTTCTTGCCACCAAACCATCCATCATGACTGCAGAGACAGGTTGGAATGATAGTCCTGGACCCTCACGTTACCGCTCCTTGAACTCTGTCTCATCCATCTTTTCCATCATTCCCGATTCACAGCTAAGTATCCTCTTATGGCTGCAAAACCAAGTGTGAACCAGTGATGCCTTTAACCTCTGGTGCCCCTCTAATAGTAATTGATTTCTCTTTATCAGGGAGCCAGTGTTCAGAACAGACTGCTCACAGTTGCTGATGCTGAAAGACGATTTTTAAAAGGATTGATGCACAGAATTCCAATAGTTATGAGGGGATGCACTTTCCTATGTTAGGCTTCAGCATACCCTTGGTTTCTCCATGTGAATATTTATCCACCAGACCTGAAAACAAATGCTCAAAATCTCTCTCTCTGTCCTTTCACTCTCTCTAAAATATGCACTGCTATATTAAGAAAATTATTTGTCCCTGCTTTAAATGTGCTTGGAAAATATTTATTTTTTTAATTTTTTACTAATTTTAAAGTAATTATTTAAAAATAAAAATATATTGAAATTGCAAATCCTGATTGTCAGCAAAAGAATCAAACAAAGACAAACATAAAGTGATACTCAACATTAATGATAAACTGCCATATAAAACAAACCCTCACCCATGCATTCTTTCTCGTTTCACAAATTGCTAGAACCTTTAAAAGTGATCCGAGTAAAATAGTGGATGGTATACAATAAGTTATCCTGGATGAAAGTCTTTAATTCAGCTCCTTCTAAATGTTGCTATAAAAGTTTAATAAATCAAAATGATCAAAATTTTCCCAGTGGCAGGTGAGGATTCTGTTTCCAATTCAAATTCTCTTTAATATATGGCTTCCCTGACACCTCACATTTCTGCCATCCATATTGAATTCCAAACACTCTGCTTTTCATCATTACCATGCATCAACCAGCCTGGCCATGGTAACTGCTTCCCAGCTATCCTGCACAAAACACAGAAATGTCAAGCCTAGTGGGAGTTTTAACACACAAAAATTATGACAGGTGGAAACTCTTTATCTCCCCATAAGTAAATATTTTCAAACCAAGTGCTGAATTGAATGACTTTCTTAGAGGACAAGGAAATACTTTGGTCCAATAGTTCTGAAGGGAAAATCTCACCGCTCATCCAGACATTCAGAAAAACTTCTAGAAGAGAAAGGCAATGTATTGTTATCACTAGCAATCAAATTCTGAGGCACAGACAAGAAGGTGACCTCTTTACAGAATTTGCCTCATTTCTGTGCAATAAAAAGTTTTATTTTTTCAAATCAGAGAAAAGATTTTAGTTAACATTTTCCCTGTTTTTCTGTGACAAGGTGTCTCTATATAATCCTAGCTAGCATGAGACTTGCTATATAGACAAGGCTGGTTTTAAACTTTTGATGATGATCCAAACTCTCTACCGAGTGTTAGAATTACAAGTGTATGCCAAAACATTTAGCCAACAGGAAGCCTTTAAATTCAGCCAGAAGTTCATTTGAGAAACAGGTACTTAAATATTACTAAGCTTTGTTTGAATATGCAGGTGTTGGTGATAAAGATACTCTAACTATATTGGTGTCCTGTTATTTACAAAATTCTATTTAGCTAAATGTATGTGCATTTACCACAAGATTTTGCAATATAAAATTTCTTAATAACAGGAGCTAACACAAAGAATTTTATTCAGTGCTCTTTGTGAATTCACTTTGTATGATTCTCATTCAAGAACTTGTAGTTATTCTGAGCATAACTCATACACCCTAACACTCTGAATGTATTTTTTGTATCCAGACTGGAAGTTTACAACGAAAATTATCTATTCACTCAAACAAAGCCTTGTACAAGTTTCTGAATTAATGTCCACAACACCAGATCTCAACTGGAGTCTTGAGCTGTACGTCTAGATCTCCTTTGATACTGCACAATGGGATCAATATATCTGTCATAAGTCTGAAGCCAGTGCCCCATTCTAACTATGCCACATCTCTCGTGATGATTATTCACCAACTCAAACTATAAGGACTGTCCATCTCCTGAGTTTAGTCCCTGAAAATCCACCATGATCAACAGCATGGACCATTCTAATCTCCTTTAAGGCAAATACAAACACATAATCGCTAATTTAAGCCTATCAGAACTCCAAGCCAAATAAGAAATATATGAGTAATTTTTTTTTGTTTTCACATCCTTCCTCAGAAAGGCTAAAAGCACAACTATGGGTACACCTTTATTTTCTTCCCTATGGAAAATGTTTATTCCAACTTCTTAATCTTCATCCAAAAGAACATGTGTGGCCCATGCCTTCTCTTCTTGGCACATCTAGATATTTTAGCTATTAAACCCATCTCTGCTCAGACGGAACTTCATATCCTCATCTGAGGGCCTCCCTGACTATGAAGTCTATGTCTTTCTTTTGTTTTTGAGGGAGGAAAAAAAGAATACAGTAGAAGTAAAGAGAAAGCAAGGGAGGCTGTGTGAGCATCAATGAGAATGGGGCACCCAGAACATATTCAATAAAATACCGATAAATATAGAAATCATCATCACTATCATATTAGCATATTATTTCTTTTGCGCTGTGGTTTCAACCATGCAAAGAATGTAAGACTTGATCCTGAACAAATGTACTAAGAATAGTCATTATATAAAGATCTTTTCATACCTAAGCATTCATAACTAAACATTAGAGGGGAAAGTATACAATTAATACCATTTCATATGAGAAAATGATGACTGGATGTTAGGTAGATGAACAAATGATTACAAATATGAATGAACGAAGTCACTTTAGGACATGGCAAATCGCATAGATTCCCTATATGAATCTGAAGATGACACACTGCCAGGGGCAAATGGACTAATTAGATATAAACTATGGACACAACTCCTTCTGAACAAATTTAGAGGTAGTTATTGTGTGGTTTACCCCATTTGTTTTAATATAATTACAGGTTCTCTGCTATTGTTTCAAAATATAGTTCCAAACCATATGACAGGGTAAGCAAATGACAGAACGTTTGTTTTTTTTAGTTTAAGGCTCAGAAACTAAAACGTGAAATGCATAGATGTTCTTCTAAATTATACCCCAAAGTTAAAAATATTCCTGTCCCTATACCTCTCAAGAGAAGATAAATGATACATTTACAGGTTGTGCTTTCTCTAATAAAGACCAGAGTGAAGCTAATGCTGCAAAAAAACCAGGACATTGCAGATCTAAGTGTGGAAAGGCAGCTGCCACCTCTGCCCTTCCTTTAACCCTTAGAAGAAGCCTCAGTCTCAAATCCTAGTGTTTAATCCTGAAAGAGGAAAGCTGTTGCTTTTTCTAAAACTTTCTAACTCTGAAGTAAACAAACGCCATGCTGAGATCTAACAGAAATGTAAATGTTTATATACATTAGTGGACCGCCTGCTTGCTTTCAATTGTTGCTCAATTCAACATTTCCTAGAAAAGATGAAAACCTCACCTATACTGACTAACAAAGGGAATGTGTTATTAAGATAGAATTAATTATTAAGATAACCAAACGAGTTAGGATGGATGGATTTATCATAATAATCCAAGTACATCTTTGCATGGCTCTTGGGGTTAGGTTTGTAACAGTTCTGAATGTGTTTCTGTCTTCAATGTTTGTAGTCTTAATAAAAGGTCATGTGCATGAGAATGCAAAAGGCATACAACCCAGCTTTTAAGAAAGGACAAGTATTTAGCCGAGAAATGAGTCATACTAACTAAAATCTAAATGCAGAAGCCAACCCATAGGTTGGTAGACTGGTAGGCACAGTGGTTGTTATTGACTCTTGTGAAGACAAAGTAATGGAGAAAGTAGAAGAGGCCCAAGAAGGGCAAGTAATGAAATAGACAACTCTGCAATAGTTCAACCACTAACAAACCACCCCCCACCCCAACACTGCAAAGTATTTCTCTGCCCTCACTGCCTCCTTTCCATTTGTAAGCTCCAAGACTTAGGTTCAATTAACACCCTCTAATACTCTCACAGTGTGAAATAATTTACCACAAAAATGCTTAATAAGGGAGTTTAACAATGACTGCTTTGGTTGGGCTTTTCATTTCTTGTTGGGTTTTGTTTTCTTTGTTAGGGACTTTTCTCCCCTCTTATACAATTATAAATTTTACCAAAATCTAAGCCAAAATTCCATGCCAAGATTGCATTCTGTATTTTCCTATTGAACTAAAGGATAAGTGTTCCAAGGCTGAGGTGACTGTTTCTTTCGGTGTTTGCACTGGCAGACTTGATAAAAGCTGATAGTTAATTTTCCAATAACGTTGCAAAGGAAGGCAGAGAGATTGAAACCTTAGCACAAACCGACTTCCTTGTTTTCTTTTGGAGTTGAGCTCAAAGTAAGAAAAATAGTGAAGAGGAAGAAGGCTACAAAGAACAAAGACACTGTTAGTTGGAGAAATAGAAGTCCCCTGGTAGACATCAGTCCAAATTACATTCACCCCAAACTCCAAGCGCAGGGAACTGAAAGGCTCCAGAGGATAGACCTACAGCCTATGCTTGGAAATCAAATTCCCTTAAGATCCACATAAATAATTATTTAGCATGTCAACAGTATACATCTTCTCTGAATCTTTGCAAGTTCTTAAGAAGAGAAGCCATAAAACTAAACTCCCCAAAGATTCACTTCAAAGAGCATTGGCCTGCAGCTCCCAGCTAGACAAGGTCTCCATTTCACACAAGTGAATCACCCTCAGAAAAACTTGCAGGTGCCTTTTGGGAGAGGATTCATGCTGCATTTTAATTTTTGAGATAAGCTTAGAAAAAGCAAATAAAATGACAAGGAACACTCAGTCAAAACATGTGTTTTGCATTTGAACATTTTGGAGAGTACCTGCAAAGAGAAACAGGCAAGAGTGTTGGGAACAATGGTATACAGAAGCAGACTGAATAGTATACTATAGGTTATCTCAAGTTCTAATTTAAAACCCAATTACGTTTCAATGAACCAAGATCCTATTAAAACTTTTATTATTTTTCAATTTGGAAAAACATTCCTTCAACTGATTATAAGAGCAACTCAAATCTGAGTCTGCTTTCTGGTGCAGCACTTGAAATAAGAATGCTCCTTTGCTCATTTGGAATTTAGATGTGTAGCAGGCATCTTGAAGGATGAAACACCTGAATCAAAAGCAGTACTCAGAATGAGAGGAGACTCTAAATGGTTCCTTTATCATCTTCAAGGGGACCTTAGCAATGCAGAAAACAAAGCTAAAAAACTTGAAATCTCCTATAAACTTCAAACAGTTGGTATCTGCTGGCTTATGGCCTTTCCTCCCTTTCTAGGGGCATTAGAAAGCAGGGAAATTAACATGTAGTTTATCAGTGTGCTCTACAACTTTCACCATAATTCAGATATTTAAAAATGTAGATGTTTAAATTACAACAACAAAAGCCCTTCAGACCTCCTGCCCAGCTGACTGGTTTTCACAATGTAAGGAAAGGGGATCTTCAAGTCACCATCGAGAAAAAAGATCTTTGTATGAATTCACAAGTTTGACGGCTATGCTATGAAAACAGGTTACCAATCAATATACTGGGGCATTAAGCAAGCTGCTAATGGTCTGCAGGTAGAAATTCAATGGCCTTTAAAGCTAGCAAGAGTATTAGTAAAGTATGTCAATCCTTCCACTGTGTGAATAATAACCTTTGCTGTTGATAGAAAAAATGAAATATTTAGAAGTGATTTGTTTTTAACTAGTATGCACAGAAAGATGATAGAGCTGGAAAAGGAATGTTAGATAAAATAAGATTAATTTCTCAGGTGAAAAATGGCTTGAGCTAAACTTAAAAGCAATTCGCCCTGTTCACCTCAGAAGGCAAAACATAGTTCATTCACTGGAAGAGGAAACTGCTTGGTCCATTTTGCTCTAACTGCAGGATGGAGAGATCAGGGCCTCATCTCTCCTCCAGGCTCATCCAGCTGGTCTGCTTTCCTGTCAACCATACCATTGTCTTGTTAATTTTGAGAAAACTAATGAGTTTACATGATAATGATGCTCATTGCTAAAGCAAATAAGTTGGGCTTAAAATTACAAATAACTACAGTTTAAAAATAGTCTTAACTGTTTCTGAATTACTGTTGACATCTTTTCTCTACACATGGTAATGGTAATAGTAAAGCAAGTTCACTATGACAGACTGGATGAGCTCTGGTCAGTGGTGACCTGAGGCCTACTGCTGCTTATGTAGGATGAAAGATGTTTCTCCAACACAGCCATGTTCCAAACTCTGTATGTTCTTGGAGAACCATCATGCTCTACCTTCTCTAGAAATGTTGCTGCCTCTCTGAATGGAATAACTAACTGTGGTGATATTTAACATATTTAATTAAACCTGGAATATCAAGAGATCAACGCACAGTCAAAACTAGGCAGGTGTAGCTCAGAGTTCCAGGGATAACAGAGCAGTGGTAACTCACATAGCTCCAGGAGTTGTGGATCACTGTGAGTACAAGACCAAATAAACAGCTGGACTTCAATGGCACACACCTTTAATCCCATAACTCTAGAGACAGAGATTTTTCTATGTTTCTGTGAGTTCAAGGCTGACTACCAAACAGAGTAGCTCCAGCCTTTATTCCTAACCTGGATGGAATCCAGCTGGGCTAGAAGACTATTTAAGGCAGGCTTGGGAAAACAGCAGCAATTACAATCGATCAGGAGTGAGACTGAGGAAGCTGGAAGATAGCTGGTGAGATTTGACTGTGGTATTTCCTCTCTCTGATATTTTAGCCTTTCCCCCATATCTGGCTCTGAGTTTCTTTCAATACAACCAGAATCCATGCAACCACTAACCACAGCAAATACAATGCTTATGCCCTGGAGCCATGAGTACAAAAGTTTATACCTGGTCTCCTGAATAATCTAGTTGATTTCCAACATGTATATGTTTCATGCCCCCACTAAAATTCCCTCTTTATAAGATTCATTTATTATATTTTAGATGTATTACTGTTTTGTCTGAATGTATGTTTAAAGATAATTTGTATTAGCTTAATAAAAAATATTAACTTTTAAAAATCAGCATACAAAGAAACAGTTTTTTTTTTTATTTTAATATATCCTTTGCTTTTATTAAGGCCCTACTACAATGCTCTAATTTTATTCCCAGTGGATGGAATCAGAGGGTATTTAATCATGCTGGCCTCTTTTGACTAGCAGTTAGTTAATCTTATGATACAAACCCAAGTTGCTGACATAAGAGGAAAGAACTGCAAAGAACCTAGATAATTGATAACTAGATAATTGATATAGTCAACCCATAAAGTTCCTCTGCATCCTCCAGAAAAAAAATGTCAATGAATGTGTCATGTGACTTATATTGAGTATCAATATCAACCACATAACTTCAAACACAAATGATAACTAAGCTAAATGAAGATATTTAAAAAATTTGTATAAGTGAGACTGAGAATCACCCTATTAATAACTAAAGTTGACTTATTCACTAAGAGTACATAAATGTATCAACTGAATATGTTTCATTTCCAGAGCATTTTACAATGGCTAATAATAGACTGAAAAATTAAAATTAAATCCCTAACAACTTTCAAACAACAACAACAAAATACAATTTCAAAAAAAATTTAGTAGTAGCACATGCCTTTAATCTCAGCACTTGGGAGGCAGAGTCAGGCAGATCTCTGTGAGTTTGAGGCAAGCCTGGTTTATAAAGTAAGTTGCAGGACAGCCAGAGCTACATAGTGATGCCTAGTCTTAATTATAAAAAAAAAAAAAAAAAAAAAAAAAAAAAAAAAAAAAAAAAAAAAAAAAAAAAAAAAAAAAAAAAAAAAAAAAAAAAAAAAAAAAAAAAAAAAAAAAAAAAAAAAAAAAAAAAAAAAAAAAAAAGCTTTAAAGTTAAAATATGTCAAGTATGATAGTGGATGTCTCTAATCCAATCATATAATACAGGGTTTGGTGGCTGGAGAACCAGGAAGGAAACCAGCCTGAGATGCATTAGATTCTATCCCAAAATAATATAAAAATTAAAAAGTAAAATACAGACAAGTATGATACAAATTTGAGATTCAATATGAAAGAGAGAATTTTCTCTAAGTGTTTAATGGGTCTTTTTTTTTGTGCAGATGGAAACTGATCGGTGATTTTGATGACAAAAAGAATCTCATCTATGATAAAAGTGACCAACACACAGCATCATCCACAAATCCTAGCATTCACTGTGGGGCTGCCAAACCCCACTTCTGCAGACTCTTTACAGTCAGCACTCCTTAGCCTTGTAGCGTCATTAAACAAAAATATCTCTTCTTGGTCTCAGACGTGCAAAAGCTTCTTTGTCAATGAAGATAGGCTTCCGAAAACTGCAGACATTTTCATTACTCAAACTGATCAGAAGCAAAGCTAGAGCTATGGCAAAGTCAATTCCGTTCACCATCCCACTCTGCTATTCCTGTAGCTCTGGGAACACATAGATCAATAACTCCTAAGCATGAGGATTTTGCAGTAAAATTTTCACTTGTAGCAAACAAGGAAAAAAAAAAAAGCCTTAAGCATGCCTTGTCACTTCTAGTTTAAGAGAAAATGCACTAATAAACTCTTAGCCATGGGTCATGTTTGACAACAGGCAACACTATGCCAACTCTCATTAAAGACTATTCATATCACTGCCCCAAAAATTTCCTTTAAAATTACCATCTATTGTGTCCATATAGCAGGACATCAGTTTTAAACGTGCCACTGAGAGATACAACCTGTCACCATGGTGAATTTCCCCCATTGTTTCAGTACCAGGACAGTTGACACCCAGGGGCATGGTTTTGGTTAGCAATCAGGAGAGTTGACCCCAGGGAGATAGATTTAGTTTGCAGTATTTATTTTGTGGTTATCTTGACAAGTAAGAAAATGTATTCCTCTATATTGGTTCTCAGATAATATAACAAGAAACGTATCACCTGCAAATATTTGATGTAGATCCTAAAATATGTTGAAAATAAGCAAAACTGTCAAAACTATCAAAATGGATATTAATATTAGCAAACATACAGCTAACACTTCCAGAGCACTATGTTACTTTAACACATGCATAACACAAAATCTAAAATAAAATTCATATTAATTTGAAACTTTTTAATGAAAGAAAAAAAGTTAAATGTTGTGAGGGATTTAAGAATTCTTTTTAAATGCTAGTAAAATAATGTATTTGTCAAGAACTAAGCAAAACTAGGTATTAATAAAATCATAGAAATCTACTTATACATAAGGCAACAAAAAACTTAGTCATTGCATGCTTGAAAATCATGTAGTACACCTGGATTTCATATCTAGCACTGCCAAAAAATAAACTAACTGAAAAAAAAGTATTGCAAATACTGGAGATCTAATAATGACATACTATTATTTTTAATAAATGAGCAAAATTTTCTATTAATAGCAATGGCCAATCTGTAAGCATTCCCAAGGCCAGCATTTATCTGGGATGGAGTAGAGCTGCTGCTATGCCCCTGGGTGTGGCTATGTAAACTTGGGCTTAAAGAAAGTGCTGATACAAGATTCTTTCTCTTTTCTCTTCTGCTTCTCCCCAATCTCTGTTTCCCCGATAATAAACTCCACTGTGGTATTCCTGGTGTTGAGATTCTATTCATGTGCAAAAAACAAACACTATCTACATAAGGAAAGACATGGATAGAACTGTTACCTGCCTTTACATAAACATCCAGTGTGGGCCCCTCTTTAAGACGTGTATATGTAACTCTGTGTGTGTGTGTGCGCACACGCGCACACACATGCTCATACATAATATATGTTTATTGCATCACATGTTGAACTATATGTTATAGTAGTTAGGGTATACAAAAACACTCTAAATTCCCTAAGCAGATATCACTGCTTTTGGAGTATCATGCACATAGGAACTGGGAGATACAGAGCACAAGGTAGATAATATAGAGCGCAATAACAGACCCATATCCCTACAAATACAGCATCTGAAATACCCAAAGAATGTCCAAGCACATCTTTGCCTTTAGAATTAGACTCAAACAAAAGAGATAGCAATAGTGCTCAATACCAATGAATTAGCTTCCCACAAGAGGAGCTGAAATGTGATCGACACAAATAAATAAGCATTCATTAGTGTGAGGCAGACTGTAAAACAGTGTAATATTTTCTTACTCGTTAATAAAAGGGTCTATGATTTTGTGAACTTGTGTAAGTGATAAGACAATGCAGACACATGTCAGGTTGCACTGAAGACAAGGGCATATGCATCCTACAAAGATCAAATTTTGCTTTGTTTTTAATAAGCTATAGGATCTCACCAAAGTACATAAAAGAGGAAGAGCATTAGTTAATCATGTGAATGCTAGAAAATCTGTCCTGGTAAAGAAGAAACTCATCACTAAGAGACAAGAAACACAGGTGTGTAGTCTGGCTCCATCAAGTATTGTATTGTTATGGTTCTGGAAGTAATATCAACCAACCTGAATTTTAATTTCCTGTTCTCTATAATTATTAAAAAATAATGTGTGAGAATCAAGTACATCTCCAAACAATATTTCTAACATCTTCATCATCAAGCATTATAAAGTATATTAATGGGATATGAGTGTATCTCATTTTTCTTTTCAGACCCTGGACTATGGCATGTGTTGTGAGTTCTGCCTGCTGCAGTTCCTGGATTCTGTTTTCTTTTTAAAGATTTGTTCATAGTTTTATTCACATGCATGAGTGTGTTTCTGTGTGAGGGTCTTTGCATGTGAGTGTGTTTTGCTCAAGGAGGTCAGATGACAGTAGTTGGATTCTCTAGGGCTCAAATTATAGGCAGCTGTGAAGCACATGATGTTGGTGCTGAGAAATGAACTTGGGTCCTCAAAAAGAGTAAATTGCTCTACTAACCACCACATGACCTCTCTAGTTCTATGTATGTTTGCTCAATGTTTTCTCCTATCTACATGACTCTAGAAATGTTCTCTTCTTCTTCTTCTTCTTCTTCTTCTTCCCTAACACAGAGAAGACTCATTCACAAATGGTTTCCCTACTATTCTAAAAAGTCTAGTTTTTATTAGGTTGACCAAATGCCTCCATGTTGAGGTTTATAGAACTTCACATTATTTTCATTTTTGTCAAGACTAATCATCTGACATCTGATTCAAGAAAGCTATACTACTTCCAAATTTTCATGAAACTAAATTTCTCTTTCTCTATGTATATTTTAGTTGTCATCTCCTAAAAGAAACTATGAAACCACTTTCATGAAAAGTCGTCACCAAAATACATACCACAATCACATGTTGCACATGTTTGTAGAAGATTCCTAAGGTGGCCCTGTCAAATGTCATATTAACAGCATCTCTGTGTTCTCTCTACACTGCTTTTTACAACCTAAATCACTGTCTGTGACACAATAAGGACTCATACATTTTTAATAAAGGTAATATATACCTTATCCTTGACTATATTTTCCCTGAATTCACAAGAAAGGTGCCCAATAGGACAAGCACTAATGTTCCAATAATAAATCTAGCAACTAAGAAGATAAGAAAATACTCAAAATTCTAACTTTGTAAGATTTAATAAAAGACCAGAATTAATGAGAGCTCAACACAGAGATCTGATACTGATAATGTTTACACTTCTATGTAAAATATTTATCATGACCTTGTTGTCTCATTTCTTGGAATATCAAATTGTAGCAATACCTGGACAGTTTCTTGAACAAGAAGAAACATCAAGTTGGGATGAAAACTATAAGTCAATATGGAAGAAAATAACATACATATGTCGCCACATTAAACATGGCAAAATAAGATTTAATTTAATGAGACAGCAATTGGATAACTAATTGACATGTTTTATAATTCATCTCCAATTTTCTTGACATTATCAGTATTTTGGTACTGATATGAAATATTGAGTTGTAATAAAAAAAATTCTGTGGTTTAAAAGCCAATCACTGTGTCTACAGAATTGCTCAGTTCTAACAGAGACATGCAATTACACATCTAAAAATTGTTACCTCTCACAATAAGTTGAGCAAAATTGGAGACCCCAGAACCTCGTTCAGACTGAGTTACGCAGCGGTACAAATCCTGGTCAGTCTTTGTCACTTCTTGCAATCTGAAGGAGGCAGCAAATCTTCTGTGATTGATGTTCTTAGTCTGGGCTACCGGTATGTCTTCTCCATTCCGTCTCTGAAAAAAAGAAACCATTCTTTAGAAACAGGTTCTTCACCATGCCATAAATCTAATGTATCTCAGCAAGAAATATCTGTGTGGAATTTTTCGGGTTGCTAAACTGTTTTGAATGTGCCTGCATAGCACATAGTTTGTACTTTTATTTTTCTAATATGATTAGGAACAGGATATAATACTAGAATACTTTAAAGGATGTATGGTTGGTTTTATGTTTTAAGTTTTCCATATTTTAGCAAAATATATACATTAACTGATGTTATGTATATATACATTTAGCTGATGGCACCATAGAGAATGACTCATGGCCCCTTTATGGATAAAAAAGATGGTCTTGTTTCTGATGTTACCAAGATGTCCTGTACACATTATGTATGCATTCCACAAGGAGATGAATACTATGCCATATACATTGTTATCCCATATGTACTTGCCCTAAAATGACAATAAAATACTGATTGATGATTGAGGGTGCCTTCCAGACACAAGCTTATTCATATGAACTGAGAGAGACTGTCACAGCATGCACAGGATGCTGTACAGGTCAAAACCACATGGGATCCCACTGCTGAGAGAAGAAATGGAATGGAACACACATCCCTAACCCAGACACTATCTTCAACTTCCAGCCACTGCCAAGAAGTTAGTTTCTTACCAAAAAAGTCTCAGTGGGTATATACATCACACATAAAGGAGCCCCATGCCCAGCAGGAGTAGATGGCCAAAACAGAATGGACTCAGTGGTATTTTGGAGGTGTTTTTCTCTTTTTAACTTGTTGAGGTTTTTTTTTTTAATCTTATTTATCTTTTCCTTATCTACTATTGTTTCTGATTTTGTTTTTTAATGTGTTTTTATGTGTGTTTCTCTAGATGTATACGTGTTTCTCATGTTTACTTCTTTTCTTCTTTCTTGTTTGTTTCTCTGTCTTTGGTTAGAGTCTGTTTCCTTGGTTTTTTTATTGGCATGTATGGAGAGAGAGAGAGAGAGAGAGAGAGAGAGAGAGAGAGAGAGAGAGAGAGAGAGAGAGAGATACAGAAAGAGAAGAAGGGGGGGAAAGAGAGAGAGTGAGAGCAGGGAGTGGAAGGGAGAGAGGGGTGTGTGTCTGAGAGTTGGAAATGTGAGAAGTTGGAAAGGGTCTAGAAGGGTGAGGGAGAAAAAGCAGTGATCAGAATGAATGTATTGTGTAAATAAATATTTATTTTCAATAAAAAAAAACCCCTGCTTATATTCAAAAGCCCTGAAATCTAAACCCAGAAAATCAGCCTAAATTCTTTCCCTTCCACAACTCAAATAAACAAGAACAATCATTATATATGCAACTCTCAGATGCATTTCCTTTTCAGTAGCACACCATCTCCATGCACTCTTTCTAATTAGAAGGCAGACTCAGCACTTCTCTCCCAGAAGCCCACCTTCTTCTAGGCCTCTCCTTTATCTTCTGGCCTTTATATGTCTGCCACTTCTCCTCATCGCTTGTGCAAAACTCCTTCTAACATGTGGCCTGCCTCCCTGATCCTCTTGTACAAGAGCCTACCCCTTGGTCCAAGGTACAAGTTTCTACACTCACTTGCAGGATCTTCTGCTGCTGAAAGGCATTCTGGAAACCAGGAATGTTCTCCCTTATTACTTAACACATACAAAACCAGCACCTAGTACCATGACAGTTTTCTCATGAATCAAAATTACCCATAGATAGTCGTTTGAAAGAAAATAGAGAGTGGCACTATTATTAGCTGTGGCCTTGTTGAGTAGGCTTTGAGGTCTCTGTTGTCCAAGATTCCCTCAGTGTGACAGTCAGCCTACTGCCTGTTGCCTGAATGGTGTAGCACTCTCAGCTCTAGCACTATTATCTGCTTGCACACATCCATGCTCCTCATCATAATGGAAGGAAACTCTGTAACTGTAAGCAAGTTATCCCAATTAAATGCTTTCCAAGTGTTGCCTTTACAGCAATAAAAAACTTAACTCTAGCAGCAACACTGCAATTATTTTTCTCCACATTCACCCATTCTGTCAATGAAGCCTCACTCTCTGCTCATTTACCTTATTACTTGAGCAAAATCTGCTTCAAGTCTCTCTGCTTCAGTTTCTCACTTTAATCCTATTCTACAGACTTTTCACTTCTTATCACTGTGACCAATGTCACAGAGGCTAACATAAAAATACTGACAAAAATTATTAGAATGTATTAACTGACTTTGATAATTTGAAACTTTAATAACATAATATATTCTATAAATAGAATTAATATATTCTATGTTTTTATCTGCTATGCCCACATTATAAGAATTTCCACACTTGCCACCAGGGTCCACACTTGCCACCAGGGATGCTGGATACGCTGTGAAGAGTGAGGATTCAGGGAACCCAGATGGATAACCTAGCTCCTGTGCAGCAGAAGGGCTAAGGGCAGGGGTCTTCAAAGAAAAACGTATGTAATCAAGGTGCACCATGCCTTGCAGTTGCAGGATTCAGCAAAGGAGTACAATGCAGCAGTCAATGGACTTTTCTGGTGTGAATCCAACCTTTGAATCCATTGGCTGCTGTTAATTTCAGTGGCATACCTAGGCCCTGCCCCCAGGTCCTTACAATCTTCCTGTACTCAAATAGTCCTGAAGACAGATGTGGTAATTTGAATTAAAATGGCTTTCATTTATACTTGAGTGCTTAGTCATCAGGAAATGGCACTACATGAGAGGCACTAGGAGGTGTGACCTTGTTAGAGTAGGTGTGGTTTTGTTAGAGAAAGTGCATTACTAGAAACAATGGGCTTTGGGGCTTAAAACCCAAGCCAGTCTCTCTTCCTGCTGCCTACAGATTTGGGTATAGAACTCTCAATTGTTCTGTACCATGGATACCTCCTTGGCCTCAATCTCTTGACCATGATGAAAATGGGAAAAAAAAAAAAAAAAAACTTCTGAAACTGTAAGCAAGCCCCAACTATGTATATGTATCTATAAATATATATGTATTTAATTACTCTTATAATATATAATTATTTAGTATAGCAGCCTATCTCTTCAAATAATATAATTAGAAAAATTACCATGGCATTAGTTTGTTTTCAATAAACATGAAATACGCACCAGATAACTGGTACTATAATAGCTAACGCTTTGGTTCTATTATTTTTCTTCATATCAACCAACATGCAATGATAATATTTTCCACTTGTACCATAAAATCAGGATGCACAAACATCAGAAATGAGACCATTAACCTGTAAGTATTAGTACTAAATCTCAAAACCAGGGAGATGACCCCAAAGCTACTATTTCTTAGTTTTATTAGAGCCCTGGTCCAATGATTCACTGTTCAATGCTTGGCTTTGATCACTACATTGCTCCACGCAAACATAATCCACTGTGCTGGCTTTGCTTTTTTTTACTTAATTGCTGTGACCCATGGCATTTAAAACTATCAGTTGAGAAGACAGACACAATAAAAAGGCCCCAGGAGGAGACCTGAGGCTTTTCTAAACTATGGGAATTCCCATACTTGAGCAGCAGTTTTAGGCTGCACCTTAAGCTAAAGACTGCCTGTCCCAGTTGACTCTCCCTGATAGGACAAACTCCTGATTTCTCACAACAATAGTAAGTTTAGTACAAGAAGTGGTTTTAGGACCAGACTTCTAAGCATGGGCCTCAAGAATGGTTCTGTGTTTTCTAGAATATGTTCTTTGTCTAACTGAATAAAACACATTGACATTCTCTGTAGTTAGAAAGAAGAAAACGACAATCCAACATGGTACAGCAATACAAAAAAGGCTACTAGTGTTAGACAGGGTGTTCACCAAATACTGCGATAGAAAACGGTGAACGCATATGACTTTACAGTTATAAAAACATGCAATTTGTACTAAAGGGGAAGTTGAATATAGGAATGATCCCACTTCTCAAAACACAGTGTCTTTAGGACAGTTCTTCAACAGTTCTGAATCTTACTCAAGAAAACAAACAAACAAAACCTAATATGAAACAAAAACAAATCCAGATACAAGTGGCAAATACTGGAAATTCTGGAATGCAAATGAGCATATATTTCAGTAACTTGGAGAGAATGAAGAGGGAAGTGTGATGGATTTTGATGTTTTTTTCTGAGCACTCATTCATTCCAAATTCCAAGAAACCCTAGTTCACATAAAAGTGAACACCTGAGGGGCAGTGAAATAGCTCAGCAGAATTGTCATTATGATGACTTCCATCCAATTTCTAACCCACACGATAAAAGAACTAATTTCAAAAGCTGTCCTCTGACTTATACACACTACAACACAAACTTTTTTCCTTTTTTCTTCATCTTCTTTTTTAATATAAGCAGAGAATAACTCTCTGTTGCTCTTCCAGAGAATCCGGGTTGGATTCTCATCATCCACAAGATGGCTTACAACCATATATAATTCTAGCTCCAGGGAATGCAACACCTGCCTTCGAAGAGCATCAGGTATGTATGTGGCATATGAACATACACACAGGCAAAATACTCATACACATAAAAAGAAATCCATTAATAAAATAAAATATTTTAAATAACAAAAATTTTAAATGAAACAAATTTAAGTATGAAAATGCAACCAGAGGAAAGCTGATGTTCCCTAAGACATAACACTGACTACAGACAATGTTAATGGACCATATATTTCAAGATAAATAGAACAATCTTGCTACCATAAAGAAATGATAAATGTTTGTGGAGATAGAAATGCTTTCTATTAGACAGCTGTGGTGTAGAATGTCTATAATCTGAACATTCAAAAAACAGAAGCATAAAAACTACACATTTAAGGCCAACATGGGCAGCATACACAATTTCAGAGCAATCCAGGCTATATAAGACACTTTAAAAACGTTAAAACTTAGGTACTTCTGTCACCTTGAATTGTGACATTTGAAGAGTGAATCTCAATAGAGATAATGCTTACAGAAGAATGGGCTGCGGCCAAGACTGAAGAGCATTTTTAAAAATAGTGATTTGCGCGGTGCCACCCCTCCCTAGGTAGTCCTCAGTTCTTTAAAAAATGAAGCTGAACAAGACATCAGGAGAAAGTCAGTGAGCAGCACAGCTCCATGGCTTGTGCATCAGCTCCTGCCTCCGGGATCCTCCCTGGGATGAACAGTGATGGAGAAGCAGAAGCAAAATAAATTCTTTCCTCCCCAAATTGCTCTTGATAATAATGTTTTATCTCAGCAATCCTAACTAAAACAGTCCCAAATAAGTGTGCACAATTTTAAGTGGCTAATATGCTTTATGTGCATAATGAATAATGCATGCAAAAAATAGGCTATATATATGTACACACAAACAATGGAATATTATTAAAATAATAAAGAAGGAAATAGCACTAAAATCTACAACTAGGGTGAGCCTGCAGGAGAGTATGTTAAGTGGAACAGACCAATCACGAGAAGACAAACACTGCTGGATTCTACTTTCATGAAATATCCAGAGCAGAGGTTATTCATAAATGAGTCAAAGTGCAAAAAATCATTAGCTTGAATGGGATGATTATCTCTTTTTAAATCTGATAAAAGTCTGGAGATTCCTTTAACAACAATGTGTATATAATTAACACCACTGAACAACATACCTAAATCTAGGGGGCAAATTTTGTAATGTTGCCTTTTCATGTCACGTGTAAAAATATTTATTTCAAAAGTTAAGAAGAAATGAGTTTAAAGATAAGCAAAATTACTGGAAATATAAGACATACAGACTAATATTACACATTAAGAAGTGTTACAGTTGGAATTAAGACTAAAATATGGCTAACCAAGGATATACAATGTTTCCAATATTAAAAGTAAAAAGTAATTAGGCAAGTGCTGGAGAGGTGACTCAACAGTTATGAATGCTGGCTGCTCTTTCAGAGGATCTAGGTTCTATTCCCAGCACCCACAAGGCAGCTGACAGGTGTCTATAACTCTGAATCTAGGGGATCCAACACTCTCACACAGACATATACTGAAGGAAAAACACCAAATCACATAATATAAAAATAAGTTAAACTTTTTTAAAAAAAATGAAAAAGTAATTAAACAATATGCCCTTAAAACAAACAAGGAATTTGTAAGTGTTATAATCCCTTAGTGTTACTGAAAACCAGGAATAACCAGAGTGTTGAACTCCACAAGAAAGAAAGAAGAAGGACTGTAGGAGCCAGATGGGTCATGGGCACCACCAGAAGAAAGCCAAGAGAATAAGATAAGCAGGGTTCAAAGGGTCTCACAGAAACAAAAACAACAAATGTATGGGTCTGAGACAAGTGCTCTGCAAATACCTTATTGTTTTGTAGCTTGGTGTTCTTGTGGGTCTCCCAATAGTGTGAGGGTATATGTGTTGGGGGGGTTGTAATCTCTGATTCTTTTGACTACACTTGAGATCCCTTTCCTCCTACTGTGGTCTTGTTTATCCTTAATATGAAGGTTGTACCAAGTCTAACTGTAACTCATTAGGTCATGTTCACTGGATAATCATGGGAAATCTGCTCTTTTTGTTTGTTTGTTTTTTAAGAAAATGGAGGAGAAGTAGATCTGAGATAGGGCAGGGGAGAGGGAGAGAGACTGGAAGGAATGAAGAAAGTTTGATCAGGCTGTAATGCATGAAACAATAATGAAAGAAAAATCAACAAAAATACCCCCCAGAGTCGCAAAGGATGCCAGGCATGAGGTACACACCTGGAAACTACAACTGAGAGGTTGAGGTGAGTGGATCGGAATTCCAAGAACATTTTCTTTGTCTTAACCCCTAAAAGTCATTTTTAAGAACATTATTAGGTTCGCAGAAAGTAGAATTCACATGCATCTTCACACAAAGCCTCCTCACAGTCAGCACATAACCAGAGAGGTATATGTGTCACCACTGACATCCCCATATTGAACACCATTATCACTGACTTCATCATAATTCACACTGTGATCACTTCTGATGATGAACATGTCCTGTTTGTGCAGACTCAGGCACCTCAGTTCAGATGGGGCAAGTAGTGAAAAAGATTTAGAGTGGTATTGTGGGATATTTGTAAACTATGAGAAAAATGTATCATTGTGATTGGTTTAATAAAAAGCTGAATGGCCAATAGCTAAGCAAGAGAGAATAGGTGGGACTTTCAGGGAGAAAGATAAACTCATGGAATGAAGCAGGCATGTAAATCAAGTCGGGCATAAATTATGGAGACAGAATAAGCCACAGAGCAGAATGTAGATTTATAAAAGCAGGCTAATTTAAGTTCTGGCAACAAGGCTAAAGTAAAGAGCAAAATTTCATAATTAATAATTACTCTTTGTGTCATTATTTGGAGGCTAGTAGTCCAAAGAAAGTCGGACAAGAAAGGTTGACTACAGAGTGGATGTGGATCTTTACCCTGTTTGTACTATGGGGACATTTTGTCTTGCTCTTGTTATTTAAGAGTTGGACCAAGATGGATAAGATGTGGGACCAAGAAGCCAATCCACACTTGAGTGATGAAGACCTAAAGTCTAAACCACTGCTCAGAATGTCACCACCCTTACATTTCAGCAGTCTGAGCCTGAAAAATTTGAATTCTCTGGATTTTCTTTGAAACTTCCAGAAAAAGACAAGTCCAACAATGATGACCTGACCATGGACTTGAGTGTTTCTTGGAGATTCAAGACCCAGACAACTAACATTTGGATCTGATCTAGCAGGTACTTGATGGCATTGTACCACCAGTTAAGCTTATTACCCATCAGCTTGATGATGTCATGTACTGGGGACTGAAGTTTGGCCAGGCCTAAGATGGCCACTTTGCTGGGGGATTAGCAGAAGTTTAATTACATAGGGCTTCTATATGATGCAAAACTTTTGTCTTCTCTGCCATGACATATCTCCCTTTCCCAGGTAGATATGTAGTCTCTCCAGGCTGGCCAAGTCAGAGTAATTTGGTATTGGGGAGGAGGGGTGTCAGTACCTGGATCCTTCCATTGTCAGTGCCTATGCTATGGATCCCCAGTTGACTGTAAAGATTCATACATAGTCAGTTAAGATGGCTACGCAGCGATCCCTCCTCTGTGACAGTAGTTCATGCATCCAGGGTATGAATGTTCTACTACAGTCACATGCTAAAAATATATAAATGAATGAATAAACAAACAAACAAACTGAAATGTTTCCTGAGTATCAGTTGACAGACCTCAAGGTCGTTCCGAACTCTGCAGTCCAATAATAGAGATTTAGGATATCCTGAGCTATACTGGAACCTGGACCCTGAATCCAAATAAACAACACACACATACAAAATACAAACTGTGGATGATAAGATGCAACAGAGAAAACATTGAGTTAAAAAAAATCTTCAGATGTTAATTCAAAAACTCAATATGAATTTTGGAAACATTTTTAAGTATGAGAATACAAGTGCCTGTGTTTGTTTCTGTCTATGTTTCATAGAGAAAAGGCCTAGCAGAGGAAATACCTTTAAAACCTAGATTATTACACTGAAAAGTAACCCCTTTGGAAATGAGAAAATGATTCCTTATTGGCAAGAATTGTAAAACATCTCACAAAAGCCAGAAGCAAGGAAACTCCAATGACCACTGAAATCAGAGTAAAAGGATTTGTGAGTTAACATAGAGTCCTTGTAGCCACAACTAGATAGCTGATACTTAATAATTCTGAGACACTATCTCTCTCTCTCTCTCTCTCTCTCTCTCTCTCTCTCTCTCTCTCTCTCTCTCTCACACACACACACACACACACACACACACACACACACACACACACACACACAGCCCTAACTTTTTGAGGAAGGATTTCACTGTGTAGCCCTGGCCATCCTAAACTGATTCTGTAGGGTAGGTTGACCATGAACTCAGGAGATTCACCTACCCCTGCCTTGCAAGAGCTGGGATCATAGGCATATGCCACCATCACCAGGTTAACCTTGACATATTTTTAAATGCAGGAGCTTATAAAAATACTGAAAGAAAAAAAAATCCCTCTTATTTGGGGAATGGCAAAGCACCAACTTGTTATACTGAGAAATAACAAATGATGCAAAGATTGCAGGAACATCTCCTGGGTAATTCCAGATCTCATCAAATTAAATTAAGATTAATCATCACACAGTGTGTGATAGGCATGTATTAGAATACATTTAACATGAAAGTAGAGAGCCATCGAATGGTACAGGTGCAGCAAAGGGACATAGAATAAGATGGAAAGTCAGCAAAAATAAAGCATGTATTAAAAATAACACTATGAAATATATGATTTTTGTATGCTTCTTTTAAAAATAAGAAAATTACAAGATAAACAGAAAAAAAATAAAATAAAAAATGAAATAAAAAAATCACTATTTTCAATTCAAGGAATTAAGGGCATTAAGGAATGGCAGGGCTAAGATAATGAAAAATGTGATCTTATGAAGCTCCTGCCAAGGTACCAAGTACCACTTACACTGTGATCAAAGGATCAAATTTCACCCTGCACCTGGCTGCACATTCCTGGAAATACAGAGGAAATAGATCCTTGATGACCTATAGTGAAGAAAAAAGAAAGTAGAGATGCAGACCTATGGATTAAAGGGTTTATTTATTTCAAATCACTAAAACTACACTACAGTGAGTTGGGACAGATTTCTATGTTATGACATAGGTGGCTCGTGATGTAGTTCAGTTTTAGAAGTCTGCCCTAGATTGTGCAAGGACACAAGCACATAAGCACTCCTCTCTCAATCACACACACACACACACACACACACACACACACACACATATCAAAGTCATAATATTCTTATTTAGGGTGGCTTACACTATATATATTTTATCTTATTATAAAATAAACTCATTAATCTGCTTTTCAGATCTGGAGAATCAACAAAGATAAATCATATATGCAAAAACCACAAATGAAATATATTACTTTAAATGCTAATTTTACAAATAAGCCATTTTTAAATATGAAAAGGTTATTTCAAATGAAACAGGAGAAAATCACAATTTCCCAAGGTTAGCAGGAAAGACTTAGTCAGAGTCTGATGTGATATGTATCACAGTGGCTTATTAGGAAAGTTGTGACATGCCTGACAGGAAAACACTCTGAAAACTCCCTCTATACATATTCCATAGGTGCCACCTTCATGTACAGAATGATAATTGTTATTTGCAGGCTTTGGTAAGAAGAAATCATGGAGGAAATAAGTAAGTAAAGCATATGCCACATGTAATGCATTTATAATAATTTATATAGTTTCTAGACATTTCACCTAAGTTATATAAACTATTTTAAAAATCCAATGTGTCTGTAAAGTATTGAACAGAAAGCATCAACTACAAAAGAGTTATACCCCTAACATTTACCTATGATAAAACTTTCTAATGCTTGTAGCTCAACACATATCCAAGCTGTTCAAAATGTCAAAGATAAATTTCATAATCCATGATTCAGTTAGGAACTTTATCTCAAAATCTACATGGAAGGTGCTTCATACAAAGACAACAAGGCAGAAATCAATGTATGAACTCTAATAATCAAATGGCCCAAGGGGGTAAAATTGAGTGTTTTAAGGTGATGGCTATTAGCTACTAAGTGCAAAGCCCCTTGGGTTGACCAGAATGAACTGTAACACAGGAGATGCCTAGAAGAATTGCTATTGTTCAAAGAGAGTAAACAGTCAATTGGAATTAGTAACAGGCTGGATTCCTCCTATCAATTTGGGTCAAGATAGGCAAAAAGAAGGAAGGACAGTATGAAAGACACAGATTAAGAAACAAAGGCACAAACACCTATAATAATAATAATAATAATATTTCATGTGCAATACTAGGACCACCAAACTGTCCTAGCAAACTTTACTGTGTTTAAAGAGCCAAATTCATTAGAATGCCTCATTTCTCACTCTTATTGAAGGTCTTTTTTTATGCAATTAGGAAAAAGAGAGAGTAGAGTAATCAGTGGTTCTAGAGACAAGTTAGTTCAAGCCAGAAAACTGAAAAAAAAAATAATAATAATAGAAAAACAGATTAAATATAAAAGTTAAACCATGAGGTTTGGAGAATTATACTGTACAGCATTCCCATTCCTTCCAAATCTGTTAAGTGCTACCCACCAGATCCAAAACCATTTGTCTTCTTTAATCCGTGCCTCCTGCAGATTGCCCGATTGCACTGCACTGCCCAATCTCAGTCCTTTATTGCCTGATGTCAGAACTGCCAACAGCAGCCGTTGCTACTTCCAATTCTGTCCATGCTCATGTCGGAGCTTTGTCATTCATTTTATTTACTGCCTTTCTTCACAGTGACCCTTCAATAACATTTCTTATACTGCTGCCCGCTTCATACCACTAAAGGTTTGCTTGCTGCCTTCTAACCCTGGAGCAATAGCCATCACCGGTGCATCTTCATTTTCATGGGTATTTTGCACGCTGACTTCCTGGTCTCAGCCAAGGCTTCTCTAATGATCTCACCAAACAACTCAGTCTTTGCTATTTATTTTCCTCTCAGAAATGTTCAGTGATGCTATATGATCTCCTGAAATCTTCTTTTGAGACTAAAAAAAAAAAACTTATTAAAAATGTAGCCTAGCGTGCAAATGTTCTCAAGGATGGTGAGCAGCCTGGACCTTGCTTGGATCCCTAGCCAACTATGCCTTTAATATTTCATTTCCTCCAGCAGCTTGTTCAGGTCTCAGTAGCCCCACAATGAAAGGGCTCAGAATTCCAAACAGCATATATGACCATTACGCATAGCTTGAAAACTTCAGACCATATTATTGTACTTCTGGGATATATAAGTAGAAAATGGGATCTTGCTTATATTAACTCCTAAAAGTTGAGATTTTATGAATCTCATTTCATCTTCCACAATCCTGACATCACATTTTCACATTTAATTTCCGCTATTTTTGTTATTCTATTATTTCAGACATACTAAAGAATCTCACAAAGCCAATTATGTACAAATGTCAGAAGTTTGAAAGTTCTGACAATCTGGGCAGCTTACAATATATTACATTTCTCTCTATATTTTCAACTTCTTATGGCATCAATGCAAAGTGAGCATGAATTAACAAGTCTAATCAGGTTAGCTTTGAAAAAATACTCTTCTTTATTTTTCAATGAATTTTCTAATATAAACTATCCTATCAAGATATGGAATAATTTCTTCAGAAAACTTTCCTTCCTTCATACAAAAAATCATGCTATTTTCTCTAAATGAATAGTATCTATTATGAGCAGTAAAACTCCCAGAAATGAGGTATGCTGCAAATTCCAGCTACTTCTTAGAACAGTGGAAATGATGCTTAGGTGTGGGAGCTTTGCAGATTGCCAAGGGCAAAGTGGCATCTGAAGGGGTCAGGAATACATTTATCCAGGTGAAGAGTTTGCACTTTAACCCACTAATTTTCCAAACCTCATGTTTCATATTTTCATACACACGTACACAGTCATGAACAGTAAAGGGATGCATTTGTGGCACCAGAGCAAACAGATATAAAATATCACGTGATCCAGAAGTTTCAGAACCACCACTTTTATTGATGCACAGCTGGAAACATCTGGGACTTGAGGTCAGCCTCTCTCTAGTTGTTTTTCACAGCAATTTGCATCTCATTTTACTAATTTCACTCTCCAATTACTACTCTCAAGCCATTGCCTAAATTATCTGTTGCTCCATAAGGAATGACATCTCCTCTGGCTGAGAAACTCATTGTATCACAGGACATTAGCAGCAATGTGCCTCACCAAGGGCAAAGTGGTGGCTGACTCTCTAGTTTTGGCAGGCCAACTGAGGAGGCACAAGGCCAATGCCAGGGGCGATTACTGACAGATTGGCCCAATTGCCATGGCTCTGATTGCAGTCTGCATAAGATTACCAGTAGCACACTATACAGCCTCATTTCAAATCACCAAAACAAACCGTGCCACCAAACCTACCCCACACATTTTGCTCCATTCAATAAATCCAATGTTGAATTTCCCTGCCCAATTCAACGATGCGTGCCTGCCAAGCTCTGTGATGATAGATGGAGTCATTAGCATTTTAGGTTTTACACAGAACCTGAAGCCAAAGCATATGGTCTGACAGATGTTCCAGCAATGGGTCCTATTTGATGTGCCATGTAGCTATCCACTGCACTGGACCTTCATGAAAGAATACTCATTTATTGATTACAGTGTGACCCATTTCAGCCCTCCTCCTACCCCATAAGATATTCTCAGAACTCCAAAGGCAACCTTCTTTTATATTTTAGGGAGACTAATGATTCCAAATTTCCTTGAGGCTTAAACAAATCATTTTAGGTAGCTAGGATTTACAAAGATGGCCATGGTGCTTGTGGGCCATTATCATCCATACAATGATTAGTACTGCCAGAAAGTAGGACATCAGAAAAGAAAGCATGGTTTATTAAATTGTTCTCCATTTTATTTCATTTAGTTAAAATGTGTAGACAGAGAATTAGACAGTGATAACCTCTGGATTACAGGTGCATGCATTCCCTTCGACCCAAAATCCATCTAAGTTCTGTAATGTCCATGGTACCCCAGAAAGTTACACAGGCCCAATCCAGTCATCATCTTCTACATGAGACCAGATTTAGGGTTAGAGAAATGGTTCCGAGGTTCAGGGCAGTTGTTTTTCTTAAAAAGGACCCGAGTTTGATTCTAAGAACCAAGATTGTAGTTTCACAACCATTTGTCACCAGAGTACTATAGGACCCAATGCCTCTTCTGACTTCCATAGACAACATGTATAAACATAGTGTACATATCAATATACAGAAAAGATACACATATATATAACATAAACAAGTGTAAAAAAATTATGAAGAAAGCCACTATTTTGATTTCTCAATTTGTGTACTCTAAAAGTTAGTTTTATATTAAAAGAAATGGTCTCTTTAATTAACTTTCATTGTAAGAAAAAGAAAATGAGATAATACGTACTGAATTATTTTCACTCTGTCTCTACTTAGAATACATGGTGCTGAGATGCATGTGTGAACTGTTACATGGAACAATAGTTCAGTTTTTTTCTTGCTAAGCACTAAAGCAGTAGCACATTGCTTGAATGAAAACCAGGCAGTTTATACATTCTTCTATTTAAAATCCTTTAAGTTATTAACTTATTAATTATTATGAATCAACATGTTATAAACGTCTTAAATCTCTTGGGTCAATATGTGGAAAGATGCTATTGGATCATGTTGGTCATTTGCTTATAAATTCATTCTTTAATTTTAGGAGATAAATGACATAGATTCCAGGCTGGCTTCAAGCCCACCTAGATTGACTTTAACACTCTAATCCTTTTGCATTGACTTACTGAGATCCGAGACTGTGTTGTAGGCCACAGTGGCTGATGGAATAGAGGGACTTACAAACAGGGCTTCACTCATTTGAGGCAACCAGAGTACCAACTGAACATAAACCCTATTCCTATTCACTTTGTCATCAGTAACTTTATCTGCCATTTATATTTTTAAAAAAGTATAAAGAAACTGAACAATATTAATCTATAAAAGCTGTAACCTCATAATCGTTTCCTATATAAATGTTCCCTATCTTGTCTCAGAAATATAGGCAGATGTCTTAAAATTATTTCAGGAATTACGTAAAATTTTACTGGTGGTTTTAATTCTTGTAACCTGAATCTTTACTATAAGCCTTACAATGCAGGCTAGCAGTTTTCTAGAATTAAGTTCCTTAGAAATGTAACTAAAAGCTTAAAACTTCTAATGAAATTAAAAAAAAAATATGCTTACAAGCAAAAAAAAGTTAATAACGTTAATTTGACAAAACTGTTAAGCATTTAAGCCTAGAGTACATATGATTTCACTGGGCTTTATTAAAAAAGAAAGTGCTTTGCACAAGACTAAAGGCTTTAAGTCTTCTTTACTATATCTGAAAATATATTTTATACCATATGACAATATATGTAACACACATTTTTAAAACTGTCTCCTAGAAAGCCTCATAATTTCACAGTAGTGCTAGTCTGTACACTACCAACCTTTTCAAAAAGTGTTCCAGCACACTGCAACACTACATTATGGACAGTGAAATGATTCTGTGTGAATAAGGAGGTCACTTTGAGTTGCATGGTTTCTAATAGTTTTCTATATACTAGAGAACAATCTTCAAACAACAGTTAGATAACATCATGTCCACCTAACCTCCTACAAGTACCATAATAGAAACTGAGTGATGTTCTGAGTTTGTTTAGTCTTTTAACACTTGTACTCTACTTCACCTCTCCAACTTACTTTATAGGCACACCACTACGGATAATAAAAACTTTAGAAATAAACATCCTAACTTAGAAATTGCAAATAGAGAAAGACTTGTACAAGACTTAGATGTACTTGCATTTTGGCATTCTGCAAAGGGCAGCTATGAAGAGGAATCATGTTAAATATTTTTCAGGGAGAGCTGCAGCCTCTCATTTCTCTTTTAAAATTAAATATTGGAAGCTGCTGTAGCTTTTGCTAATTTTGTTCATAATGAGACATTTTACAAATTGAAGCATAACAATGTTATTTGAACTGTATGAAGAACCTAGAAGGCTGGCCACCACTTATGATTCCACCTCCCCCATGGTAAGTCACACCTCCACTACCTCTGTGAGGCAATGTGGCAACCTTTCACTGTGTTGGTTCAAGTACATTCATTCTTGGGAATCTAGGCAGATATTTTCAGCGCTCTTTCATACAATGAAAGATAATTTAAGAGATCATTTCTTTTCATATAAAACTAACAGCATAGAATTTTTACATTATTCCATCAAACAAAAGAAGGTTATCAAGGCCACATTTCAGACCACCCCAAACAATGGAAGGACGTAATTTAATGTTTTATGGCTAAAAAGGATTTAGTCTCTACCAAACATTTCCTTTTATAGATAAGGAAAAAAAGGTCCAGAGAGGCCACTGAAATCTATGCCATCACAATTAGCTAAGTTAGAAGAATTAGAAATGAGGTTAGAATTCAGCCCAAGTCTTCTGCATTATCACATATTATTCTCTACCCTAAATAAAAGTAGCATCTGTTCATATGACTAAGTATATATGGCTTCACTGTGGAGGCACAAGTGTTTTTACTACTTTTGGCAAACGATGAATAGTTTTTGAAGTAATGACCAATTTTTGGTAAATTCATATATATAATTATAAATTTATATATACATAAAGCATACAAATTTATTTTATAAATATATAAGAGAACCTGTCAGTCTTAAGTGGTTAATTGTTACATATTGCCATTACAAAAGTGTTTTATTTAAGGGACTGAAAAGATGCTCTGCAATTAATAACATTTGTTATTCTTCCAGAAAATCTGGTTTCAATTTTCAGCACCCATAGAATAACTAACAACTATCTGTAACTCCAGTACCAGTGAATGCATTACTATCTTCTGGTCTCTTTGAGAACCAGGCATGCATGTGGTTCACAGAAATACACAAGGTCAAAACAGGCCAGGATGGTGATGCACACCTTTAATCCTGACACTCAGAAGCAGAGAAAAACAAATTTCTGTGAATTTGAGCTAGCCTGGTCTATGTAGTGAGTTCCAAGCAAGACAAAGCTATATAATGAGACTCTGTCTAAGAAAATTAGAAAGGCAGAGCAACCATACAATAATTAGTTAAAAATATTTTCTATGAAAGCATGACTAAACTATCTAAATGATATATTTTAGTATCTTCTTGAGTATAAAGAATAATTTGAAAGAATGAAATTAAGGAAATCTCTGTGATGTTATTGAAAAAAGCAGAAAAGCTTTTCAATAAGCAAAGTAAACTTGTGCATTGTTTGAGAACCATGCAACACTTCAGTCAAAGTTAAAAATAAAGACACCAAATCACCATCCTTGGCCATTCACAGTACAAAAAGAGCAAATAAAACAGAGAAAAACTTTCAAAGAGCATTTTCTATCATTACTGCTTGAAAAATAACAGAAAGAAAATTTAAGAAACCGTAATAAAATCAGCCAATCCACAGAATTGGATACAACAAAAAATGAGCAGTATTTTGACTGCAACCCACTCAGACAAGCACAGTCCACAAGGTCTTTGTTGCCACCAGGCAGCTGGTATCTGCGGATACAAAACCCTTTTTATTTCAATGCCACATTAAATCCTGGAGCATAAAGCCAGTGGCAGACTCTGCAGAGCCATTTCTGGTTCCCAGAGAACAGACTATTGGTCTTGAAGGTAATACCAAATATCAACCAATGTTTCCATTGTAATGAAAATTGAAAAGATGCAGAATGATTAGAAAATAAGTCTGAAATTCTCTCTTAAGCTATTTAGGCAAACAGAGAGATATAAGAAAAAGGCCTTAGCATTTATTTACTTCCTAAGACAGATTGTACATTATATTATGTGTTCCCTGGAATAAAGCATTCTAACACCCAATATTTGTAGACAGGAAGAATTAACATCATGAAAGGAAAAAAAGGGACCTTTCTTTCCTTTTTGAAATTTGGGCCAAAAAGAGGTATTATAATAACTGCAAATCAAAAAAGTTACCAAAGTAGTGATAAGTGAATTGATGCAATACGATGTACACCTGGGGTAACATCTCAGTGAACTGATAAAGTAATCAGGTGACATCTGAACACCTAGCATAATATCAAACATTATACTATATTTGCTTTTAAGGATGATACACTATAACTATCATTCCTAAACACCTGGAAGATAGTAAGTACCCCTAACACTAATTTCACTATTAAGAAGGATATTGCAAAATAAATCCTGATATCTGTGTTCAAGAAATTAACTTTTACTTTTTGTCTTTTAGAAATCTACTGGCGGGGCTGGAGAGATGGCTCAGCAGTTAAGAGCACTGACTGTTCTTCCAGAGGTCCTGAGTTCAATTCCCAGCAACCACATGGTGGCTCACAACCATCTATCTTGAGATCTGGTGCCCTTTTCTGGCACATAGGCATAGTGGAGGCAGAATGTTGTCTACATAATAAATAAAATCTTTAAAAATAAAAAAAAAGAAATCTAATGGCATTCCCAGGATTAGCTTTTATAATTCTAAACAAATCACATCCCTTTCATTACTGTGATGAAGATAGAAGCAGACTATCAAGATATCAGATGTTGGTAAAGCACTTGCCTCACATGGTTGGGAAGCTGTGTGTGGATCACATGCACCAATGTAAAGGTGACTGTGGCAGCACATGTCTCAGGTACTAACTCTGAAGAGGAAATGGCAGCCGAACACCTGGGGCTCCCTAGACAGTCAGTTTAGCCTAATGTGAAAAGCCCAGGGTCACTGAGAGACCTTGTGTCCAAATAATGCAAGGAATAATTAAAGACATCCAGTATCCACCTACAGCTTCTAAACACAATACTTACGCATCTACAAACACCTATTTCAACAGAGAAACAGAGAGAGAGAGAGAGAGAGAGAGAGAGAGAGAGAGAGAGGAAGAAGAAGAAGAAGAAGAAGAAGAAGAAGAAGAAGAAGAAGAAGAAGAAGAAGAAGTCCAGATAATGAAAGTATTAGTTCAACTTCCTTAATTATTCAGCTAAATGAGCATCTTTCCTAGCTCTTGTCTCCTAGTTTTAGCGCTGCCCATATCACACACCTCCCCCTGGGCCTCCTCCCAGATCTTAAAAGTGACAAGACTTTTCCTGCTTTCTCTGAAGGCAAAACACTTCTATTCTCTACAGATCTTTCTGTGATTATTTAGAAGCTTCGGGACTTGTGCATTTCCCCATGTATGTCAAATCACAATCAATACAATAAGGACTTGTTGTTGTACTTGAACTTGTTACACATGTACAAGACAGGTGTCTACATGACAGATCTACGATCAACTCTCATACTCAAGCTTCTAAGAAAGAAATAAAAAACTCTTTTATTGCTTTCCTTCCATATGCCCTCTTGAAATGCTCATAATAGTTTCTTAAACTATGAGCGTCCAGAAGTCCCTTTGGGACTGCTATCTTCTTAGACTGCTTTTCAAAATATTTATTATAAAAATTTAGTTATACTTCTTTTCCTAGGTATCTAAAGAAGCTTAAGAATCATTAGGTGTTACTAGGCACCAATACCAATATCAGTTAATTATATACTTTCGCATTTTTGTCAGATTATTTAAAATGAAGTGTGTGTTATGAATCTTCAGACAGCCAAATAAATCTAACTCATACAAGTAGTCTTCCCACAGGCTGGGGGACATGGGTAGGGCCAGAGAGGAGAGAGTGAGTTTGTATGACAATCACAAACAGCCCGATGTTTTTCTGGTTTTTTTTTTTTTTTTTTTTTTTTTTTTTTTTTTTTTTTTTTTTTTTTTTTTTTTTTTTTTTTTTTTTTTTTTTTTTTGCCCAAGTGAGCCCTTCAGCTCGGCATTTAATGGGGTCTTACCTGAAGCCATAACTTATTATGCACAGCATCTCTCCCTGTGGCAATGCACTGGAATGTAGCATTCTGTCCTGCGTTAACCTCCACATCACCCAGACGGAGGAAATGAGGAGATTTGTCTGTAAAAATAGAAGGAAAAATATATATTTTGTTCACAAAAACAGCCATGCTACTTTCCACAACAGAATGTTGTTCTTAATATGCCTGCATTTGACTAGCATTAACATTCAGAAGGAACTTGACGTTCCTTCCCTCTAGAACACACAGTTTCCTCACCTACATTCCTTTCTTAGTACTTCTCAGATGTATCAACTTCCATACAGAAGATCCTGTGCAGGGTGAAAATTCAATGCTTATCACTAACAGCTGCTCTAGTATGCATTAGTGATAATAAAAGTTATGTTCAAAAGAGCCAAAGAGATTAAACAGGTAGATATCAGTCTAAGGAGAAACAATGGATACAGATAAAGATCTCTAACATTCTGACAGCTACACGATCACTTAAGTATTTACCCACAATTTAACCAACTGGACTGCCATTCTTTTAGCTTTTCAAATTTTAGACTATGTACATCAGAGAAGGCATCATTTTTGTTTATTAAAAATGGAATATCTCTATTTTAGAATATTGTTTTGGTGGGTTACATTTGTTTATGCTCTGAAATACTTGTTTAATGATGCAAAAATGTGTTGCATTCTTTCATGTTGCATTTGTTTTAACTCAGTGAATCTGTGTTTCTTTGCCTGTATAAAACACGTGATGGTCTAACAAATATCTGAACAGCCAATAAGGAGATGGAATAGATGGAGGTGGATGGCAGAGAGGATAGATAAAAGGAGAGATATGGGAGGAAAAAGAGAACAAGTAGAGGAGATGAGCAGGAGTCAGCAATTCAGCCACCCTGCCAGACACAAAGGAAGAATGAAAGACGTACAGAAGTTAAAAAATAAAAAAAAGATAAAGCCCCGAGGCAAAAGGTAGACTGGGTAATTTAAAGTAAAGAAAAGCTGTCAAGAAACAAGCCAAACTAAGTCTGTCAATTCGAATTAAGAATAAACCTCAGTATGTGACTTACTTGGGATCTGGGTGGCAGACCCTCCCAAAAAGAGCAAGAGCAAGCAACAACATTTTGGTGTTTAAATGTGGGGCTAGAGTAAAAGAAAAAAAAAAATCCTACTACAAATCTCCTTCCTGTTTGCTTGTAACTATGGGAAAGTTTAAAAAAATAAGTCCCATCAGACCAACAAAAGTGATGTCTGTAGCCACGGAGCATTCCCATGAGGGAACTGACTGTCAAATCAGTGTTCACTACTGTTTCCTTTGAAATCTGAAGTCCAAGCAATGTTTACCATTGAAGGAACAAACACACAGCCAAAGCTCAACCTCAAGGAGATTAAACAATAATAACATGTCTAGGAGAACCACACCACACTGCAACTACTCTTGCAGTTGAAATCATCAATTCATAGACATCAATTTCTTTATTCTCAAAATCCGTTCTTTGCCATCTGACACTTAGGATGTAGACATGAAGAACAGATAGAAATACAGTATAGTGAAAATGTGGAATAGGTGAGCTAACAAAGCCAACTTGAACTTGGAGTGAATAACCTTGTTACATTTCTAAGCATATAACAAACAGGAGAAACACACTTTGGAAGCTTTTTCTCTAGACCTTCCCTCAGTTGGAGCTCAAGAAAAACAAAAACAAAACAAACAAACAAACAAAAAACCATAACACAAAACACTTGAGCAAAAACATGGACCAAAATGAACTCAAGCAAGTAACACCACAAAACTTCCCAGAAAGGCAAATCCACACGTCTCTGCCTAGGCACGATTATAAGGAAGGAAAGAGGCAACCTCTGTGTTCTTCACTAACATGATATAATCACTAAGTGGAGGCACAAGCTTTGCCCCTGAAATGTTGACATCATAAATCCTGTTTACAGTGTCTTAGATTGGCTCATCATGGAGGACTATTGAGCACAAAAGTCCTCTTAAACAGGACTTGTCATGTTCTGTTGCTGAGAAATCATACCATGAATAAAGTCTGAACTGCTGTCAGGAACTTCATCCTGGTCCTACTGAATGCTTGCAATAATTGTTTGTGGGAAAGTGATTAAGTAAGAATTAAAGTATGAAGTCTGAAAAACAACAAATGCTCATGCCAGGGCCTCACAAAACTATGTCAGTAAAGGCAGATTTATTTTTAACACTTTATTTATTTATTTATTTAATGCTGATTAACGCAGATGTTTAGGGTAATAATAAGAATAGACCTAAGTTTGGAAGAATGTGAGTAGATTCTTTTTCTTCATTTCCCGAGAGATAAACTTAGGAGATCAGATGCCTGAGACAGCTTTTATTTCCTCTGTTATTGAGCTCAAATTTGTTACTCATTCTTGTGTTCCTACAGAGTGGTAAGATACCCCAAAGGCTCAGAAATTCCCAGCGTAATTGTGTTTCCACTTATATTTTGTTGTCAGTAATTAAAAACACATCTAAGAATTGTATCATACATGAAGTTACAGGTCTAGAAAAACTTGATTTGAAAATTCCAGTGAACATTTCAATGTTTTTCCCCTAAAGCTGAGGATTAACAACAACAAAATGGACAACAATGGCTAGACCATAAACAATCCACGGTCACTGCCAATCCAAGACAAGTGTTGAAAGGACACAGAAAAATACAACTCTTAATCAAAACCTACCACAAGGATAACTCAGGACTTGGATGTCATCGATGGCAATATAACCGCTTCTCCCTCCTGAGACCTCAGCTTCAAATATTACCTGTCAGGAAGAAATGGAAAACATTTACAACAGTCACTTTTAAAAGATGTCCACAGTGGAAGACAGCTGTAATGCCCTAAAAGGAAATTTCATTTTTCTTCTACTAGGAACTTTTAAGTGGATCTCACGTGTATTTGATTTTCTTTCTTTCTTCCTTTCTTTCCCTTTTCTTTTTGTTAAGACAAGGTTTCTCTGTGCAGTCTCGGCTGTCCTAGAATTAGCTCTAAGGACCAAGCTGGCCTCTAACTCAGAGAGCACATCCTGCACTCTCCTGAGTGCAAGGGACCAAGAAGTGTAGCACCACCATCCAGTTTGTTCTTTGGTTTCTTAAACCTTCTGCATGTAACTGAAGTAAAGTTTGGACAGTAGCTAAATGACTGAGTTAGCACAGTTTCAATGTGCTTAAACAGAGACTATGGAGTGTTGTGAGATTTCATGATAATTTACATATTAGGTCAATAGGTCAAGAAGCTAGTCTTTCAACAGTCTCAAATGATCAATTCTCAGGAAAAAAAAAAAAAAAAAAAGAAACCATGGTCACATGCAAGACCCTATTATGGAATTTAATTGAAAAAATTATATATATAAAACAAAATTACATGAAATATTTTCTCTTAAACTAATATGGTATATGCAATTTTCAAGAGAAAATAAAATTTAGCATTCAGCAATTCAATTTTCTCTTTGATTCCTTTTATTCATGGAGATAGATTGTTTGTAGAGTACCTTGCAAAGAACTTTAGGAACTGTGATGAGAACTTACATTTTAAGTAACAGCATAATACAAAATATAGCTAACAACAACAACCAAAAATGGCTACCAGGTAAAAAATGATCCAGAAGAAGCAGTCAGGCAGTTTTCTAGTAGCTATGACAGAATTTACATGAGAATCACAAGGAGAAGAAAAAAATAATAGTTATATTGAAACAGACAAGACAGAAGATGCTAACTCAGCAGTACAGATGACGTCAAAGATTTCTATCACAGGCTCCCAGCTTAAGGATGTGATCAGCAACCTAGTCAGAACAGTAACAAAGAACAACATGTAAACTCGAGGATCAAGGACATTTTGCTATTTCAAATTTGATTTCTCTATGGCACCTGCAAGGAAACTGAATACTCTGAAAAATTCAGGGTCAATCTACAAATAAGGAACGGAACTGGAAGGAAGTGAGCTATCCTACTTAAGAGTTAAATGGATGGCAAGATAACAGGGTGAGTAAAGGGAAGAGAAGAAAGCCACTGAAATGGAAGCCAAGATGGACAAGGGAACTAGTAGAAGTAAGTTCAATAAAGCAAGAGCAAGTCCTGGCTACAAAGAACGAAAACTGCCCAGGGGGTTCAGCCAGGTCAGCACTGGCAAAACACTGAGTAGCAAAGGTCAGGTAAGCTACAGTATCCAGAAAATGGCAGGTATTTGTGCATCTAATAGACACAAACTTGAGAACAAAGATGCTTTCTGATACCATCTGCTGCTCTTCAGCTATGTTTTCTCCCTTGTAATGGAGATAGTTGTGAATCAGGCTATGGTGCTGGTAATGTAAACATTGTGGATCTCTGATGGGAAATAATGAAAACCACAGAGCTTGGAAAGGTTTGAGAAACCTAAATAATAAATTTCAGATTTTGGAGGCTGGATTTTAAAATAAAGGACTGTGGGAAATAAATTCTAATATAAGAGAAAGTCCAATGAAAATGAAATTTAGATGTATCTGTTGGTATTAACCATTGGTAGTTCTCTGGTAACCTTGGTCAGATCATTCTTACTGTACAAGAGGAACAGAAGTGTCTCTGATGAGATCTTTGATAGCATTCATTTAATACTAGCATTATAAAAAGCAGTGTCATAAACTGCCATGCATGTGCATGCTAGATTCTACATAGTAGGAGGTAGATAGGTAAGTAGGTAGGTAAGTTGATATGTTGGTAGGTGGATGATAGATAGATAGATAGATACTATATAGTTAGATAATAGATACATAGGTAAATACACATGTAGATAGATACATAGTTAAGATAGGTAGGTAGATGATAAAAAGATCAGAAAAACAGAGGAAGAGAGGAAAAGAGAGAGAGAAGAAGAAAGGACAAAAGCAAGGAAAGAAAGTGAGAGAGAAAGAGAGAAAGAGGAGCCAAAATTTTGGAGCCCAGAAATATTGGGAAGCAGACAGAAAGATTCAAGTGCCATAGGATCATTGAGTTTGCTGTGAAGCTGTGTCTCCAAGAAATGTCAGAAGCTACACCCCTAAAGACTTCTTAAGGGTGAGCTGAAGAAGTACAACAATGGAAATGCCAATGTGGAGAGGGAAGACCAGTAGGCTTCAACTCAACACAAAGAACTACAGGGAACTAAGGAATGCTGAGGGCAGGGAAATAGTCTTCCCTAGGGACACATAAAAATTGGTTTGCTATACCAAACAGTCATATCTGAACACACATAAAAGTAACACTATACAGTCTGAATAGGTTATATTTAGGAATATATGTATATACATATTAATATATCTATAAGAAAACAGTTAATGAAAAAAGAGGCGAAGAATTTGAAAGACAGCAGAATCTGTGAAAGAAAGCATGAGTATATGAAAGAATTTAAAAAAAGAAAAAAAGAAGTGGAAATAATGTGATTATATTATCTCAAAATAAACAATCAAAAATATTTACATCTATAAACACATGGAGTGTATAATTCTGACAACTTCACTTTAAAAGAGTTAATAATAACAGGCAGAGAATGACTAAGTAAGAATGCACCAGGCCACCTAGCCTTCAGGGACTTCAGTTAAGGTCATCAAATGACATCTTAATGTGAAGAAGTCAACAGGTCCAGAGGATGTCACTTAATTTAAAGTAATGTTTCAGTTTGGGTTGAAAAGTCTACATTTTTAAATACACTTAAGTTTTACAATGAGTGTCATTTAATTAGTATGCTGATGAGATATTATGGAGCAGAATGCAGAGATTTTCCACATTAAATCCTTCCTATTCTTTCAACGTATGACTGACTACATCTGCCAAAACTCAATAAAAAGGGGAGAAAAAAAGTGGAGACGTGTGGTTTTTTTATTTCATCCACTCCCATCACAAACTCTCCTGGCTGTTTTGTGTGTGTGTGTCTACAGATTTTATTGAAACAAGTAAAGTAAAAAATAGAAAGCAGTCTATGGGAGAAAGTTCTTACACACTATAAATATTTGTCACTTGTATTGGTTTCATAAAGTGCTCATTGGCCAGAAGGCAGACAGGAAGTATAGGTGAGGCAACCAGACTAGGAGAACTCTGGGAAAAGGAAGAACAGAGCAGAAACCAGTCAGATGCAGATGAAATGAGACAAGAATGCTGCACTGCACCAAGGTACCAATCCATGTGGCAAAACATGGATAATGATCATGAGTTAGTTTTTGAGTAACAGTTAGCAAGTAACAAGACTGAGCTATAGGCAAAACAGTTTATAATATAATATTTGTATGATTATTTGGGACTAATGGACTAATGGCTGCGGGACGGGTCAGGCAGGACAGAGAAATTTCTGACTACAGTGGGCTTAGAGAAAAAAATTGCTTCGGGAGAAAAAGATGGCTGATTTATGAACACAAACATGAGGATAGATGTGGAAGGTGTCCTCATATGCACAATTCTTCCTTCAATATGAAGTATGAATATAATCACAAATAATTTACTAGGGAACTGAACAAGGGTTTGGTATAAATTACAGAAGAGAATGTAAACACTTAAGGAATGTTTAGCTGAGACATTGATGGGAGAGGACTTTTTCTTTAGGATTAAAAGCCTACACCAGATCCTGAACTCTCCTAGTTTTCAACTCTTCAGGAAATCATAGAAATTAAAGACATCCAAATGCAGAATGTGAATAGGTGTATAATATAGCTCTTAGGATCATTTTTTAGTGATATATTTAAAGTGCTGTACTGGGACTATAGTATGTTGTAAATATTTACCTTCAGGTTTAATAAAAACCTGATTGGTTGATGATAGACAGGAAGTGTGGGTGGAGTTACCAGACTGGGAAAATCTTAGAGCAGAGAGAGACACTAGGCAGAGTCATCAGAGATTCTAGGAGATGCAGAGGAAAGAAGTTGGAATGGTGCTTTGAGAAAAGATATTGAGCCACATGGCTGAACAGGATAAGAGAGACAGGTTAGTTTAATATTAAAGAACTACCAAGTTATATGCCTGGGCCCTAGGTCAATCAGTGTAAAAATAATACAAGTGTCTGGTCTGTGTGATTCTGTGGGACTACATGTGCTTTTGTGTGGTCAGAATCTTAAGGAAAGGCCCTAAAGTTATGACCAGAAACCAGTTACAACAAAGTGCTATTGATATGACATATACATACATACATATATGTACATATGAATGTGTGTGTATATATATGTATATATGTACACATGTGATAGCTGTGAACACACTCTGGGAAAATAAGTTTCATTTGTTTAAATAATGTTTCAAGGAAAGAAAATATTCTAAGAAAAAGTAATAATACTGTTTTATAATTTTAATAAATAATGAAGCACATATCCATCAACTAATCACTGTGGCTGTTTGTTTTTGTCAAAACCAATTCAAGAATTTTAACTTCCTGTCATATCTTAATGTTACTTTAGAATCCTCTAACTTCCCTTGTTCCCTATAAATGTGAGTTTAAACAAGATTACTACACCCTTGAGAAAAACTTATTTGTTCATTTAAATTGAGGTTTATTCAGGACAATAAATTTAGGCCTGGATCCAAAAGAAGACAAAATGATAGGTTCTTCATTAAAGGGGGGAAAGGGTAAGTTTTCTTTCTAATGACCTCATTTTCCTCTGCTAAATGGTATCTTTGCCTCATTAACAGAAGCTTGGAGAAATTTCTGAGCTGAGATTCCTTTACTGCTAACGTTGGACTCAGCGCTAACACTTCGAAGAGCCATCACCTTGTAAAGCTCTTCTGCCCAGTCAGGGGAAACGAATCCCAGCAGTTTAATTACACAGCTTGCTGAGGCTAATCTTCAGGTCAGAGCTGATGCTGGGTGTCAAGTAGTTGACCTGGGCTTCCAGGAAGGAGAGGGCAATACAAGGCACACCAGATGTCAATTTTAACCTGTCTGTGGAGGCACCCTGGGAACAGAGTACAAGGGTTCTGTTTTTTGTGCTGTTTCTACTCCACTCCATTACCTGAGACACTGAAGGTGATGGTTGTAATCAAATTCCTGCTAATCCAGCAACATTCCTGGATTATTAACTAAATAAATGAAGTTGAATTAAAGTGGTTGAGCTAAACATGGTAATCCCAACAGAATGAGGGCAATTTTTGTCTTCTGGCAAATGAAATTGATGCAGAAGAGGAAACATGTCACATCATGAGTGCTGAACTTGATGTCATCAAGCTTGGCTACAATTGTGGGTCTGCTGTCCTGTGTCACTCAGGAAATTACTTGAATATGGGACTACATAGCTCACCTGGACATCTCTGCTCTTGCTCATAACACAAGATCCCTGTGAAGAGTGAACTGTCTGAGTAAAAAGTTAAAATGATGTATGAGATGCGGTGCAAGATAATATGGGTACTAGAGAAATGAGAGAAACATCCACTTTTAATTTTCTTTCATTATACACTAGTAGTAACTGCCCAAACTCCCAAGTTAGGTATAGAGTTTAATATTCTTTAATTATCATTTCAAATCATATAAAAACTTATATAAATTAACGTGTGTAGCTTTATCTCACATACACACACAAAATTAAACTTCAGTTTCCTCTCCTAAAACAGAAACTACTAATATCCACCTCGGAGATTTGGAAAGGATTAACTCAGATAATGAATATAAACAGCATATATTCTGGCCCACAGAAAACCCTATATGAAAAGTGCTATGGCAGGCACAATGAGGGGAAAGCATCCATTAAAGCATTTCCAAATGCTTGTAAATCAAATTTTCTCCTATCCCTGTCTGTCTCTCTTCAAAACAAGAAATACCAATTTCCAATATCAAGCCAATTTCCAAAGAATATAAAATGATCTGGTATTCCATTCCCATAAACCTTAAATCTGTGGTTTTGTGATTTCAACTTCCACACAGTAAACCATGCTAACATAAAATATTCATGGTAACTAGACATTTGCCATTATTTATAAAGGGGACAGGCTTCAATAATGACTAAGATAGTCACCTGTAATCCCTACAAATGTCACTAAAACTGCAGCTCCAACCACTGAAGTTTTCAGTAGAGTACATATTTCTTGTACCTCTCATCACAAAAGAGGGCTTAAAAGGTGAATCATCCATGTGTGCTTATCTTACACCATTTTATAAACATTTTAAATTATTATCACAGTGCTGACTTCTCTTCTTTATGTGAGTGAGCTTCAATACATGAACATTTATTTGTATTATGGTTGTTTTCTTTTTAAGAAATATAGTCTTACCAGGTGGGCTAGACACATCTCAAAATACCTATATGTCCCAGAATGGCCTCAAACATACAATCATCCTGCTTCAGCTTCCCTGGACTGAGATTATTTATGTGAATGTGAACATTTTCTCGTCTGAGGGCCTCATGCAAGAACTTCTTTCCTCTCCTCCTGTACTCTACCTTGATAAGACTGAGGAGCGGGTGAGAGAAGATCAGGGACTGGGAAGAGCTGTAAAGATGTACAAGGAAACTCTAACTCTAGGAGGGCTCCGGGTCAGAAAGAAGGGAATCAGAACTAACTGTTCAAACACTATGTGAAGGGAGATGGAAAGCTCTGTTGTTTGTGCCACTGCAGCCACAGGGCTGAAACAAAGACCTAACCAGATTCAGGTAGAACTGAATCCATGCTGAACCCTAATCATAAAATCAGAAAGGTGGGGGGGGGGTTAATAACCATCTTCAGCAGAGACCTATAGGTCTCGACCCCCTTGACAGTCAAAAGATGCTCGATATTGACATTATGATTTATTATAGTATCAGGATTATTGCTATGAAGTAGCAATAGGAATAATTTAAGACTGGGACTCACCACAAGATGAGGAACTGTATTAAAAAGTAACAGCATAGGAAGGCTAAGAACCATTGTTGTATAGGAGGCCTGAGAGAATACACAGGAAGTAAAGTGTCTAAGAACATATGGTGTCAAGAAATACTTTGTTTTGTTCTAAGATCAGACATACTTAAACACGGTTATATGTTAATAGAGATGATTCAACTTGATAGAAAATATTTGAGGACACGAAGGTGATGATAGATAATGTCATAATATTAGGTAGGATCTACAATTTTATTTGAGAGATACTTTGGGATTTATGGGTAAAGGAGACTCTACAATATAATCCTAATGTTCTATGTTCTCAGTTCTTATTTAAAAAAAAAAAAAGAATGGTTGAAGTTTAGCATGCATGAAATGATGGAGAAAGGAAGAGAATGAGGAAAACCGCAAGAGAAAAAAAAATGCAACATGCAGGATTCCAGAGTGATTGATTCCAGGGCCAACCGAAGTTAATGGCTCTGGATACTATCAATCAAACTACATGTGGTGCTATCGTTAGCATCATTTGTGGGGGTTTAAGATTCCCCCCAAACTGATTACAGTGAAAATAGAGAATTTATGTTAAATGTTGATGTATATGGAAATCACAATGAAATGAAACTTTAATATAAGTTGATGAGTTGACAATAGACAGGCTGAAAGCTGAGGCTGCCTAAGAGGATGCTGGAATATCTAAGTATGATCACAACAATAAAAGCAGCAGCACGGCAGGAAGGAAGTGGAGGGTATACTAAGACCAAAGTAAGTTTACTGTAACATTTACTTAGTCAAAGATGGCTGCTTCTTGTCAAATCCCTGCAATTCTCCTGTGTCCACACCACACACCATTGGAGTTGTATGTGCTTGTGTGGACAAGCTGGGTGTAAGGATGCTTAAGATTCAAACTCAGGTAGGTACTAACTTGTACAACAGACCACCTCCCACAGCCAAGTAAAAGGAAATTTTTTGATGTTCATATCCTTTCTGAAGATACAAGGTCAATGGGGCAGTGATGGGTAATGCTCTGGACATCATGAAAGAGTCACAAGAATCCTGTTGACAGTCAGTGATGGAAACAGTTTCAGTTATGTGAAAGAAAGCAAGTACTTAATATCAGTGGATTCTAGTTAACTGTTTCGCCTCCTAGGGATCAGCTCCTTTTACCTACGGTGAAATTTTGTTGACATAATAAACTGATGTTTTCTTGAGAAACCAAGTGATAATTTACCATACTAATTTAGAAATCATGAAAACATAATTACTTCCCTTGAATAGTTAAATAACACTGTAAGGCATCAATTTCTGCTGATAGGTCCCAAAAGATCCACAGAGTATCTTAAGTAAAAACTTAGAAATTCAAAAATCTAATTTCTTTTCAAGCATATTTTCTTTAAAAAAAAAAAAAAGAAGAAAGAGAGAGAGATTATTACACCAGGCAGTGGTGACATGTGCCTATCTATGTCTTTCATTCCAGCACTCAAGATGCAGAAACAGGTGGATCTCTGTGAGTTAAAGGCCAGCCTGGTTTACAAGGTAAGTTCCAGGACAGCCAGGGCTATACACAAAGAAACCCTGCCTTGAAAACCCAAAGGGGATGGATGGATGGATGCATAGATAGATAGATAGATAGATAGATAGATAGATAGATAGATAGATAGAGTGTGGCATATATGCACATATGTATTTTTATTATATTCGTTCTATACAATATATAATTATGTATATTTAATATTATGTATATATTAAGTTTGTGTGTGTTAAACAGTTTTAACAACTTCCGTTTCATTAAAAATGGAACGCATAAATTTAGTTTCCTTCAAGGGAGTCTCATCATGGAAGAAAACAAGCCTAGCAGTAGGTGGTCAACAGAAAATACTCAATGGCATCTTTACAGATTCCTTGTCTCACAATGCCTTGTTTTTCCCCCTTAAAAGTTTATCTTACCATTTTTACTTTATTTGTATTTATATACTTTTTTCCTTTTACACTTTAGCATAGATATGATGGCATCCAGGTTAGTGTTTTCATGGGATGCCCAAGTGTTCACTCAAGTGGGTCTTTTTTCTTCTGTTTTCTCTTGGGCTCTGCTCTTTGTTTTTTTTGTCCAATTACAATGTGTTCGTTTCTGTTTTCTTATATTTTATTATTACCCCTTAGAAACCTGTTCATTCTCTAATGAGAAACAGAAAGAGAATGGATCCAGATGGAAGGGAAGGTGGGAAGGAACAGAAGGAAGCAAACTGTAGACAGAATATATTGTGTGAGAACAAAAATCTATTTTCAATAATAAAAAAGAAATGGAACTCATGATGCCAGGCTTGGTGCAAGTACATTCACCCAGTGAGCAATCCTGCCTGCCCTCCAATGTGAGTGTTTGTTTTCCCATTGTGGAAAGATGAGCAAACACAGAAAGATAGCCGATGCCAATAGTCTAAGCGACTATCATCAGCCCCCTTCACCCATAGTACAATGTGCAGACCCAGAATCAATTTGGAGTTGTGTGCTATCAACCAAAGATTAGCACAGTGTAACAGAAGAGAGGAGGAGGGCAGGCATGTGTGGGCAGTTTTTCTGCTGGCTCTTATAATAGTTTCCTTCTAAGACGCCAACGTGTAAAAACAGCTAAACAAAAGGCCTGGGGGATCCTGAAAGCAATAAAATTTTAACAATCCCTGTCTACTGGTTTAGCCATTGGTTTAGTATCTAAAGGAGATGTATACTTGAATTGACAACAGTATATAGATCAAATACACAGAAAAGAAAATACTGCTACATTCCTTGGCTGTAAGCTGATTAAGAGTAATTAAGGGATTGTAATTCTATGTCAACTGAATATGGAAAGTATCTAAGGCATATAATCAAACCTAAATCCATTTGTTTAAAGATTTACTTTTGGTTTATGTGTATAAGGTTTGTCGGCATGTATGTATTTGAACCACACTTGTGTCTTGTATCTGTAGAGACCAGAAGACAATGGCATATCTCCTGGATTAAAGTTACAGATCTTAACTGTGCAGGACATGCATGAGAAACTGAATCTGAGTCTTTGCACACACACAGCAAGTTCTCGTTCACTACTCATCCATTCAGGATCTTAAGCTTTTCCCATGTTTAGGCATCCTCCTCACCTCACGCCTCTATGCATAAAACATTCAGAATCAGTAATTTTCCTGTAAGTATATTTAAGATGTACTTTTTTCTTAGAAAGAGTAGCCTATCATACTTCCCATCAATATTTAATGGTCTGACGGGAATAATTAGAGTTTCAGAAACAATAAAATAAACTCTTTATTGTGTGGATATAGGATGCACCACTTAGTAGCAACCAGTGTATGGGCTTTGACATATTTTTGTTGTTATACAGAGCACTGCGAAGGAATCCATCTTTCATCTGTAGATTTAAGCATCCATGTATCTAATGTAATATAATAATAATTTTGAATTTACTGTGGAATGCAAAAGCTATGCAGAGAATCACCTAATTTTGTCTAATAAACAATTCAAAACTTATTAAAACAATAAAACTCCAAGCACTCAGCAGAGTCCAGGAAACAATAAAGATGAAGAGTTTCTGGAGACAGAAAACCGACTAGAATTTACCTTCACAGATGGTATCAAAAAAGGCTCAAAGAAAATCCTTCTAAGAAAAAAAATACTTCTAAAGACTCCACATGATAATAAACATGTAAGTTTAATAAACATTCCCAGTGCATTTCTGGGATTCAGTTTAGCCAAAGAACTGTTCATGTGTCAACAAAGGTTTAAGAAACCCTAAGTAAAAATTTTAGCAGCAATCCCTTTTAGAGCTTATTTTCACGTTTCAAGTATATAATAATATTTATTAGTTATTAATTTAATACTGTCTTCTCAAAATTTTTCACTTTTAAAAACTTTGCCCATGGATATTTAAACATCAATAAATAGCAGCTTAATATAGATCAAGAACACATGATTTCTTAATTACAATGTGATGAACACTGTCCTAGCTGAGCTTTTCACCTCTGAAAACAACTCCAAGACATAAACTAAAATTAATAAAATCCATTAAATTCAAGTCTTCGAGTTCTCTGCATTGCCCGTCTCCTGGCCATGAAAACACCTTTGAGGAAACAGTATCTATTGCTTTCTACCAAGAGTTTTGTATCAGGCCCTAAATATAACAAGGTAATTGCATATATTTACCAAGGCTTACACACACACACACATACAAAACAAATCTCCAGGATATTGAAATTCTAAGACTGACTGCTTAGTAACTGACTTCCAATCAAATGCTGGTGCTTAATTCCTGGGATCATTGGGAGGATAGAAAGAAATCATAAACCATTTACAAGATATCAGCCCTTTATTTTCATTTTCTGACCTTCTCAGAAGACTGATTCATCTTAAGAAGTACTAAGGACTCAGCAGGTGAGAAGAGCTATTTTAGAATGCAGTAAGACTAGAGAGGCTGAGGAATATCTCTCACTGCATGGCAAACATCACTCCTAGAGACCCATATCTCAATCACTGCAACTTCTTCCTGGTTTCCTTCCTCACTCCAGTTCCAGGTATATGGAAGGTGATGCTGCCTGGTTAGAGACCACTGGACAGACTTTCTTACTGTACTGATCTCTTCAGAGGCTTTTCTTTTTTCAATTTATTTATAAAATAAAGTCTTTTTTTTTTAATCTATGTGTCCCTTTCTCCCTCCTCCCAATCCTTCTCAGTCATTCTTTAGCCTCCCCAATCTCTAATCCCCAACCCTCTATCTGGTTCTTAAAAAGGGCAAGAAGTCCCAAGGTGGGTCAGCTCAGTGTGGCACATCCACTGCAGGCAAGTCTGATTTCCTCATCCTAATGTCAAGAATGGGTTAGGTGTTCCTCTGGAGGGAATGGGCTCCAAGGAGTCAGTCCATGCACAGAAACACAGTCTGATCCCTGCCTTCGAGGTTCCACATATTGCCCATGTCAGTGAACAGTTGCCCATCCTTGGAGGGCTTAGTTCCTTTTCCTGATGGTTCCCAGGTGGCTGTTCTTGATTCAGTGGGCTCCCCAGAGCTCCTGCCAGTCATCCCTGTGAGAATTTTCCTCATAATCCCTGTCCCCTTATTCATATGGACTGTCCTCACCGACTCTCAGCTGGAACAGCAGTTCAGCCCAGTGCTCAGCCATGTATCCCTCCCTGCCTCTACCTCTATTCATTGTGGGATGTAAGTTCTGTGATGGCACTTAGGGTGGCTATTCATTTGATTATAGGGACAGCCAGCCTAGGCAACACCTTCATTATTGGTTGGAGACCTAGCCAGAGACATCTTGTGAGTTCTTGGATGTTTCCCTAGCACCTAGTCTTTTCCCAACCCCACATTGCTTTCCTCTATTAAGATCTCCCTCTCTTTTTTCCTGCCCCTTCTTGTTCTTCTAACTCAATCACCTCCTTCTCTTATGATTTGTCTCCATGCCTTCTTGATTGCATCGCCTTATGCTCCCAATTAGCTAAGGAGATCTTCTCTATTTTCTCTTCCTAGGGGACTCCCTGGATGTCTCTCTTAAGTTCCTTCTTGTCCCAAGCTGTTCTGAAGTTGTGGTTTGCAGCTTGAGTATTCTTTGCTTTTTGTCTAAAGTCCACTGATGAGTGAGTATATCCCATTCTTATCTTTCTAAGTTTCTGATACCTTGCTCAGGAAGGTATTTTCCAAATCCATCAATTTGCCTGCAAATTTTAGGATGTCATTTTTTTTTAACAGCTGAGTAGTACTCCATTGTGTAGATGTACCACAATTTGTTAACCCATTCTTCAGTTAAGGGGCATCTAGGTTGTTTCCAGGTTCTTTCTGTTATGAATAATGCTGCTATGAGCATAGTTAAGCTAATGGCTTTGGAGTGCAAATGTGTGTCCTTTGGGTATTTGCCCAATAATAGTATTACTGGATCCTTGGAGAGACTAATTCCCAGGAACCTCCATACTGCATTCCATAGTGGCTATACATGTTTACACTCTCACCAACAATGGAGGAATGTTCCCCTTGCTCTGCATCCTCTCCAGCATAGGCTGTCATCTGTGTTTTTAATCTTAGCCATTCTGACATTAGTAAGGTGGTGTCTCAAATTTGTTTTGATTTGCAATTCTCTGATGGCTAAGATGCTGAGCACTCTTTCAAGTGCCTTTCAGCTATTTGTAACTCTTCTGTTAAGAATTCCCTTTTTAGCTCTGAACCTCATTTTTAATTGAGTTATTCAGGGATTGGGGCTCTAGTTCCTTGAGTTCTCTGTGTATTTTAGAGATCAGTCTTCTGTCAGGTTTAGGATTGGTGAAGATCTTTTCCCATTCTGTAGGCTGTTTGTCTTATTGACTGTGTCCTTGGCCTTACAGAAAGAAGCTTCTCAGTTTCAGAAGGTTTTCTAATTTCTCTAGGCAAACAGGTAAGCAAAGCAAAATAAAGGATTCAAATGCCTTCAAAAGATGCACTCAGAAACAAACTTCAAAAGCTAACCATTAATCTCATTACTTTTGAGGCATAGGCAGGATAATCTCCCTAAGTTCCAGGTCAGCCTTGGTTATACAGTCAGCTCCAGGCCAGCCTTGCTAGGCAGTCAGCTCCATACCAGCCTTGGCTACATAGTCAGCTCCAGACTAGCCTTGTCTATATACTGAGTTCCTGGCCAGCATTATCTACACAGTGAGCTTAAGGCTAATGTTGTCTGCTTAGTAAATTCCAGGCTAGCCTTTTCTTTCTACACAGTGAGTTTCAGGCTAGCCTTGTCTACAAAGTGAATTCGAGACCAGTCAGGGTGATAGACTAAGACCCTCTCTCTAGACCAAAACAATCAACAATAAAAAAAGAAACCAGTAACCACAACAAGAAGATACATTCAGAAGTAAACATGAAATGAGACACACCATCCAAAGAGTATCTTAATTTGTATCAGAGTGAAGATTAGCAACTGAGAAAACAAAAATGGTAATTAGCAGAATAACAAAACCAAAGTTTACACAAACAGAAAATTGTTTACTGAAATAATATCAGAACACAGCGCGCGCACACACACACAAACAGTTTTTATTCTATAGATCTGTCTTTGGATACATACGCAAGCAACTTTTGCTATAAAAGATTTTGTATAAAAATAAAAGAGGAAAGTAAAGGGTAAGAGAAAATTCATCAGCAAAATGTCATTTTCGAATCTTTACTATCATTGCTTCCCCATCTGGACTATATTTTATAGGTACTTGTCTGAGCTGAAAATAAAAGATGATTAGTTAAGGTTTCTATTTCTATCGCATTGACACTGAATTACAGTACTATTTTCCTTCACTTCCAGAGAGACCCCATTTATCTTCCTACAGTCCGCAAGCAGAACCTTTTAAATTTCAGCACCAATAGTCTAGTCTCACACATAGCCAAAGTACATCACTGCACGCACACAACTATATCTGCAACAAAATGCTTTTGTGCTACCACAGAGAGTCTGCTCCCTGCTAAATATTAGTGATTGCCCTGGGCTTTGTGAGAAGTCCATCCTGTGCCATGAGAGATCCAGGCACATGAACAGCCAGTAGTTTCTCCTCTACTAGTTATAAGCATGGCATAGTGGTGCACACTGATACTAGGGAAGAAAGAGGCAGGAGAATTAACACAAAGCTGAGGCTACCCAGGTCTTTATATTGAGGCTCTTTAAAACACACACACAGGCATGTGTATGCATATGTGTGTGGTGTGATATATATATATATATATATATATGTGTGTGTGTGTGTGTGTGTGTGTGAATGTCTGAAAAAGAATAGTATAAAAATGTGCTAATAGTCTAAGAATTAAATAATATGCATAGTATTGTCAATTAAGTTAAGGTTCTCATAGAGACGGGCTTTTTCAAAGTACACAGTATAACTAGTTTAGGCATTCTTAGTTGGCCTTGAGGAACAGAGAGATCATGAGCCCTTGTTTCATTCTGAAAGTCAAAATGGCAAGGAAAGTAGTATCTTTATCTATAAGAATTAAATAACTGAAATATAGTTACATAAAATGTAATTAACCATGTTGGAGCTTAAAGTTAACTAAAGGACCATTCAAAGGTCAAATGCAAAAGCAGCAGCAAACAATCGAATCTACAGTCATTTTTTTACAGAAGAAACCAATGGAAAGCTTTCAGGGATTTTATCCTTGAAAAACATTAAGAATAAACCCCTAAGTACACGTGAAGATTGGCAATGGCTTTTTACAGAAATTGTTTAAGAGAAATAAGTAAAAGCACACACTTTATTTCCTTCTTTACATACTATTGAAATAAAGATTTGACATAATCTTGTGTCATTCATCAGAAAAATGTAGAATTAAGACTTTAATAATTATGGGCTGGAGAGATGGCTCAGCAATTAAGAGCACTGGCTGCTCTTCCAGAGAACCTGGGTTCAATTTCCAGAACCCACATGGCAGCTCACAGCAATGTGTAACTCCAGTTCCAGAAGATTCCACACTCTGGAATAGAGCATATTCAGGCAAAAACACCAGTGTATGACAGATAGATAGATAGATAGATAGATAGATAGATAGATAGATAGATAGATAGATAGATAGGTGGATGGGTGGATGGTTGATATATATATATATATATATATATACACATACATACATACATACACACACACACAGATAGATAGATAAATGAATAGAACTTACTTAGTATGGTGGCACATGCCTTTAACTCCAGCACTGGGAGTCCAATGCAGGTAGTTCTCTTTGAGTTCCAAGTCAGCCTAATCTACATTGCTCCTTCCAAAACAGTCATGGCTATACAACAAAACCCTGAATCAAAAGAATCTTGGTAAAACTATTATAGTAAATCCGTTGCTATTGTGATTAAATTAACTTCTTAGCACTATGCTGACAGCTTTCAGGTAGAGCAAATCCTGACTCTTAGTCTTAGAAATAAATGTATTTTAATGTAAAAGAAAATGTTACTGTTTACAGTATTCTGAGGCATGAAGTTAAGTCAGTCAAAACAAGAAGGTAATAACACATAAAGCCAGTACTTCTTTTGAAGAATACAATTAGCGTATGGCAACCAAAAACAATGAGTTATATGCAGCAGAATATTTAAAAAGTTAAAATACTAAAGGGAAAACATACCTTAGCTCTATTGGTACAACTACAAGGACCCTAAAAACCTATTAAAATTGAGACTGATTCATAGACCAATTTTGGAAACTGCATAAAACAAAGGCAGTGGGGAGAAATGGAGTTTTGAGCTAACAGAGAGAGATAACGAATCTGGTGGGTGGAACAGGGGAGGAGAGAAAGTCTTAATTTGATTGGTAGGATGTAAAGAGCAGTGAGAGACACCATAATGACTAAGTGCCTATTTTAATGACATGTAAGAAGAACAGAAACATACCTAGCTGCTTTCGGGGACCTCATAGAGATAGACTGCCTTTAAAAGATTTGAGTGTGGGGAAATCAAGCACTTTTCCCAGGGTCTTCAGAAGGTATTTAACCTACTACACTACTACACTAATACTGCATACAGGCAAGTAGTAATAAATCATATAGATGCTGAAGGCAGAAAATCACTGCAAGAAAACAGGTCAAATGCTCTCAGATGTAGTTCTGATCTGCAGGCAAGAGGACGCCTGGGAACTGCTTAGAAATGCTGCAAGTGATACCCAGTGGTGGGTGTTCTTGTTACTCCTCCAGCAAGAAGCACATAAGCAATACAAAATCCATCTAGATGGCCCTGGGCAATCAGATGAGGACAAAGTAAGGCAGTCTTAGGCCTATAGCTGAAAGAATGGGTCCTAAGATGCACTCAACATACTTCAATACAGTCTTAGCACAAAAAATTAATCTGTAGTACATTGCTTTATGTGGTTCTTCATCAGATACTCATCTAAAACACAAATATGAGCCTGTATAAAATATATACAATATAATATAGCCTTATTAATTCATTCAAATTTCTAAAATCTTAATAACTAGTATTTCATAACAAGAGATACCTCACATTTGATTGCTGGTCCTAAGAGAGTCACAATGTACCAGCAGAGGCAAACATATTCAGATCTAAATCTAAAACATAACATTTGCTTTAAGCAGGGTCACAGAGATAATAGGGGTTTCAAAGGCAGGAGAAGATGCTTCAGCCTAGGAAGAAGCAAAAAGTTTCAGAGAATGTGACTTTGCAGTGGTCCTCTATCAAAGAAAACTGAGTGTGGCAGGCTGCAGTGACCAGACACTACATAGCTTCCACAAGGTACCCATCTCTGAGAAATGTGAACATTGGCAGGGAACCTGGCAGAGAGAAGGTTAACTATTTGCCACTTGGTAAACAATGATTGCAAATGACTCCAGAGCTGAATTTCAAAACCTGGAGCAGAGAAGGGGAGCATTATGTACCAAATGGGGCCCATTTGCAAAAGGGTGGCAACAGGAAAAGTCATAAGCAATTAGCACAAATGGTATCATTAACAGAGGAGTAGGGGATCAGAAGACCAGACCTTACCTAGCAGGCACTTTCAGGCCACATGCAGGCAGGAGTCAGGAGTCTGCCCTTTCTTATGACAGAACACTAATGCCTTTCATGGGCTTACAAAAGAGTTGAAGGGATTGATTTGCAACCTAAAAAGGTCAGTGTGGTAGCAACCAGGAGGCTGAAGGGTTGAAATCTCATCAACAAAACCTAAACATCAAACAACACACTGGCCCTTGCTTGGCTTTTAGCCAGTCTACAAGGAAAAAAAATGCTGCCCTTCTATTATGGACCATAAGCTGAGAAAGCTTGGTTCATGCTGTAGCATTATTCTATATACATGTTAGAGATCATACATGTACAACTTAGCAGACTAAGTGTTACAGTTCATATTTTCTTTCTTTTGGGGGACTGAACTGGGAGTGAGGTCTCTCTCTGTAATTCTGCCTGTCCTCTAACTCTCTGTAGAACAGGCTGGCCTCAAATTCAGAAGGTTCTACCTGCCTCTGCTTCCTAAAGGCATGTGGCACTATGACTAGCCACTTTACTTATCTGTTAAACCCCAAATTTAAAAATAGGGTAAACTCTTAAAATAAATACCTGAAAATTCTACAGAGGATTTATTTAAATTTAATTTGTAATTTAAATCATAATATAAACTTTCATTCTAAGCTAAGTAGACTAAGGGTAATAAGGTGAAGTAAGAATAAGCAAACAATTTTTCATTCTTTGCACTTAAAAAAATAATAAATCTAGTTCCTGTTACCCAGGACAGTGGTAATTTCATCTTTAATGGTCTCCATACTGCATATCAGCACAAAACACCACAGTTTACTGGACTAACCTCATTCAAATTCAAATTCCAACTCTCAGCACTGGGAGATTGTCTGATCCATGAACAGATAAATGGGTTCTATTAAATCACTTAAAATATTAATAACATTGATCAATAAGTAAGACTAAGTAAATCAAGGTAATAATTGCAAACTCCATTTGACTATGCTAAAAAAAAAGGTCAAAATATGTCAGTGAAAGCTCAAGATTAATCACGCATAGACTAATCACCTAATAGCAGTTCTTTGCTTCTTCTGAAAATACCCACACTCCTACCAGAGATAACCGACAATAAAAACCCAAGGCATCTGTAAAAAAAATAAAATAAGAAGTAAACATGGAATTAAAATCTGAATTTGTCTACTGACATTTTTGCATAGCTTTTATACATGCATTATAATGAGCATCCAATATGTACAAGATGCTAACGATGTGATCAAAAAATGATAAACATCCTATTGTAGAGAATAGGTCAAAGAAAATGGACTGCATGGAGAAGGAGCTATAGAATATAGATCCCTTGGGTAGACAGGGTGATGATACAAGTCTGGAATTAGACCACATAGTAACAGAGAGACCTACAGATGGGAAGGATACTATTCCAGGCAGAAGTAGTAATAAGCAACAACCTTCAAAATGGATGATCACACAGCACTGTAAAAATTCCTACAGAACAAACATGGCAGAGAATAACCACCAGCCAACTTGGTGAAGTCAAGGCATGGCAAGAAGTTTGTATTTGATAATATTTCTGTGAAACCACTGAAAGAATTCAGGAGTACCCCAAGTCCTAAAAACTAGTACATATTTTTTAAAAATTTTTCTGAGAAAATAGTCTATGGAGGAGAACAAGAAGGTCATAGGTGAGTCTGCATTTGAGGTAAAAGACAGTAGAAATGTGGGTGACCACCCGGCTTCCTAACATGTTCTCATATGATGGAGCAAGTGAAGTGATAACAGCTATATGGCAGCTTGGGGTAAATACACATGACAGCTCAGAGTTTCAGGTTCCAATCTGTGGGCTGAGTTCCCAGCATGAGACTCTCTATACAAATGCATGGCACTGCCAAGAACACCAACCAACACACCCTGACACATGACAGTGGAAGAACTAACGTCTCAGGGTCTGCTAACACTGGATAGCTTGCATACAGCCTGTATGAGGGGGAAGCTCTCCAAAAAGTCACAGAAGAAACTGAAACATCACAAGTTACTATTGCATTGACTATTGAGTCCACAGATATGGACTCAGAGGAATACTTGTGAAGGATACTGTCTTTGAGGAGAAATACAGGTACATGTATATAGGATACAAACACTTTGGGTGTATTTCTGAAATGGTTGAGTAAAGAATGTCAAGGACTGTGGTCACAAAAGTTTGAATTCTCTTTCTCTTTCATTTCATCAAAATAAAACAGGACCATCAAAATAAATTCTTGAGAATGGAGAAAGAAAAAAAAAATGAAAGTCTATTCTAGAAAGATGACTATATGTGTTTTTAACTTTCATGCATTTATGTGAAAAATCATAATCTTTGGAAAAGATAATAAACTGTGTCATGGCATTACTTTATAGCAGTAAAAGGTAAAGCTTACAACAAAGGTAAAAAGAAAAGGAACCCATTCATACAATGCTTTCCTTCTTTATGCTATGTATACATAAAAATAATGAATAGTATGGGTACCATTTCATTGAAGAAGGTCTTGATACTACAGACCCTTAAATCAATAGTCATCTGGGTAGAGACACCAAAAAATTTTATAATTTCTTTTGTGTGTGTGTGTCCATTTAAAAATTTTTAAATATGAACCAATATTCTACTGATATAATTTAGAACATTTTATTAGACCTATTAATGTCATCTGTGACTTATATCTAATGGCATAGCTTTCTGAAATAGCATTTCTTCACAGCATGAGGGGTCAGTTAATGGAAGCATAGGGAAATATGTAGGAAGCTACAAAATCCACATGAAACTGACATAGTAACATGCACCTATAATCCTAATGCCTCTATAGTTAGATGGAAATGTAGAGGGTGGAATCTCTGGAAACACATGGGCAAGGCTAGCTTGGCATGCAAAGAGATAAACAAAAAAAGAGACCATGTTTAGACAATGTATAAAGTGAGGGTGATTGGGTTGTTCTCCACACTCATAATTGTACTTATACACAAGCACGTGTTCAAACATGCACACACAGAGATAAAAAACAAAGTCTGTGGGCTGGAGTGGTAGGTCAGCAGTTAAGAACACTGACTGCTCTTACAAAGGACCCAAGTCCAATTCCCTGCACCCAGTAGGCAGCACACAACTGTTTGTGCCTCCTGTTCTAGATTTGACACCCTTTCTCATATAAACATACATTCAGACAAAAGTCCCAGTGTACAATCAATCAATCAATCAATAGATAGATAGATAGATAAATAAATGGATGAATAAATAAATAAATATAATAAATCATTAAAAAAACCCCACAAAGTCAACGTTTGAGTTTCATTTTTTAACAGCTTCCATCAGAAGAGTGATATAATCTGAATTATGATCTAAAGACCCTTATTCTGCAAACCCTGCAAAGGAATCCTATGTACCTCCTTTACAGCACAGTAAAGGCAGAGGCAGAGACCATATTAAAAAAAAAAAAAAAAAAAAAAACATCGCACAGTCACTCCAAAAAGAAAGAAGAGGAGGAGGCAATTACCATAGAGATGGAAGCAGAGGTGGAGAAACTGCCTTATCTGGAAAAACACATGGTCTAGCCAGTAGCATACAGTGGGTCCTCCATGTCTGCAGATGAGAAGGGAGCCTGAGGGAAATTAGCCAATAGGAAGGCAGGGTTCATAACACTGACTCCTGAACTGACAGATGACTGGGGCCAATGCATGCTATCTGAAACACTGAGGACATCATGTCAGTTTGGGGCGAGGGGGGAGACTAGGTTACACTAAAGGCATTTTAAACAGTGTTTAATGTTTAATTATAAAATCCTCTAAAACCCTGAAAAATTGCTTTTGACAAAAAATTAGCAAACTCATTTACTCTTCTCTGGATTTTTCCATCTTTCCTTCTAGTCACAGGCTGATGTCACTATATGGTATTTCATCCTGATGAAGGCTAACAGTGATCTCTTTTTTTTTTCTCCCTCTTGGCCCATCAATATACCAAAACCTCTACAATTTAATTTAGTTTGAATTAACAAACAATCACATGAAGCAATTGACTATCTCATAGAACAAGAACCTTCTGAAATACAAGTCTCACCAGGTGTGCGGACCGGCATTAATAAGTCCATTAATGATAATGGAATCAATAGGGAAAAGAAGCAACAAGCTTCCCACTCAAATTTACCACATTAAAAAAAATATAAATTCCAGAAGAGTCAAGCATCTAAGATCTACTTTAAGGACAGTCTCAAGGTGAGCCCTTACGTGGACTCTATGGCATCAACAAGTAAGGGAGTCTTGACTAAAATCAGAATCCAGCCCTAGGAGTTACTCAACCTGAGATAAGATTGTCCACATGTGCAAATAGCAGAGGCAATCATGCATGCTCTGTGTGTATCAGGCAATGCTATATGGCTTGCTATTACTGTCAAATATTACTTTCCAGGTTTGGAAGCCATCTCAGTTTTATAGATGACAAATTAAATAGCATGAAAGTTACACTCCAACTCGGAATTGTGGATATCTCAATTTAATGTTGTGTTCCAACATGTTTTCCCTTAGATTCAGTGTGGAAACCCAACTACATTACAGAATCCAAATATGCTCCTGGTGTTAAAAATAAAAACTAAATTACTTCAAACTACGATATTTCTCTTTGGAAAATCAGTTTGAGATCCCTAATTTAAAATACAAAACAATAATCAATATTTGCATCATGTAATTTTACATTTCTGACTCTTTGTGAGCTCTTTTGAAGAACATTTGATGATCCATATAACAAAAGAACATTCACAAAAAAAGTTAAGCATTTTATTAATACAAATTACCTTTTGAAAATAAGATGCCACTTCCAGTCTCTGCTAGAAAGAAGTCTGAGGAATAGTAAATAAGAAACCTTGGTAAGCAGCAACCAAATACTAGAAGGCTTTGGAAAATTTAGTATAAGAATAAATGTCATGGAAACATCTGCATCCTCCTTTGTGATTTATATTTTGATATTACACGTTTAGATAAAGAATCTACTTTAGAAAGTAAATCTTAAAACATGAAATGCAGAGCCTGGAGAGATGACTCAGAGGTTAAGGTGATGACTACTCTTCCGGAGGTCCTGAGTTCGATTCCCAGCATCCACATGGTGGCTCACAACCATCTAAGATGGTATCTGGTATCCTCTTCTGTATACTGTATGCATAATAAATAAATAAACCTTAAAAAAATGAAATGCTCTTGGATTTTTGAAATCAAAGGTGAGCTTTGATTAGAAGCTGTGGCTTCTTCTCAAGAATTTGAAACAGAGGACTGAAAGCCAGAAGGTAGAATGCGCTCTTAGTGTTTTATATACTAAATCATTCATGATCAACAAATGGGCCACTCTTCTATCTTCAGCTGCTCATAAGTGACAGGCCAGTCCCAGCCATAGCCTGCTACCTCTAGAAGACAACAAACTATTCTAAGCAGATCCCCCTCCCCCCCCAAAAAAAAAACAATTTCTGAGCACAATAGTAAGGTAAGCAGGCTCTTTCCCCATTCTGATTGAGCCAGATAAGGTAAAGATGCTATTTAAAAAAAAAAAAAAAAGAAAGAAAGAAAGAAAAAAAATCTCATAAAGGTGGGATCATCTGAGAGAGGGCTACTTGGGAGACCTGGAGTGATTCAGGTAAGGGCGCTTGCTGCCAAATCCCCAGGATCCACATGGCGAAAGAAGAATCAACCTCTGCAAGTTGTCCTCTGGTCGGTTTCTCTCTCTCTCTCTCTCTCTCTCTCTCTCTCTCTCTCTCTCTCTCTCTCTCTGTGTGTGTGTGTGTGTGTGTGTGTGTGTGAGTGTGTGTGTGTGTGTGAGAGAGAGAGAGAGAGAGAGAGAGAGCGAGAGAGATAGAGAGAGAGCACATACACAAATGGGGGGGAGGGCGGCGACAGCGATGGGATGGTAAAAAGCTTCCAAATATGAAAAGGCAGCTGTTCTGTTGTGGAAATTTTGTTCAGTGAAGGACTCTTGTAATTATATCCTGGAACAGAATACAATAAGCCTAGTGGTCTCTTGGTAACTAAACAGAGGAGGAAGGACAACAGTTCATCATTTATTCTACCTGTTGATTTCACTTGTGGAAATTTTCCCATCATGACCAAGTTGCCAGGCCAGAGGCACTAAATGGACCATCAAGAGCTACAGGCAGTAGAACCCTACTTTGCAGGATTCCCCACATAAAAATATGACACAGAAAACACAGCCACAAGTGGACAGGGAATAATAGAATAGAATGCAACTAAATAACCTTTTCTATTCTCTACCTCAGATTTACCATCCAGCTTTCAAGAGTGAGCTGGAGAAGTGGGTGGGACTTTCTTGTAGTCCTGAAGATACAGACAGGTCTCTGTCATCACATGACAAGAGTATCTTATACAGATCCATTGTGGTTCTCAACGTGCCTCAGCAGCAGCATCTGCTAGAAGCTTGTGTTTGAAAATCCACCATATTGTATCACTCCAGTCCACAACTGACTCTTCCCAATAGGACCCAAGGAATAGTGAGGCTAGAAAGAAGGAGAATGTGCCGTTAGTCATTCCATCTGTAGAAAATAAATAAGTAGCAAAGAAAATTAGCCTGGATAGAAGGGAAGATAGGTCAATGCGAGATGGTAGCTTTGTCTCATAACTGATGTCAGACAGGTTCCGGACAAATAATTTATATCTGTTTACAGAACAAATCCTAAGTAAGAAAAGACAAGAGAACCAGTTGAGAGCTCTATTTCAATACTCAAGCTTCAATTCTAAGTAATGGGGCAGGGGATGTAAAATAAGAAGATGGGTGCCTGAGGGTGTGCCTCAGTTGGTAGAATTCCTTCCATGAATGCACAAAGGACTAAACTGGATCCCTAGCACCTCATAAACCATTTCATGGTAATCCCAAAATACTTAGTAAATGTGAGGTTACCCTGTGCTACATAAAACCCCATCTCACTGTCTCAATATACCCCCCAAAAAAGACTCACATTGAACAGATCTAAAATAACCAAAGGCATCAAAGGTTGTCAACATATGACTGAAAGTAATGGACAAATAAACTGAAAAAGATAACTGGAAAAAAAAAAGTCATGGCTATTAGAAGAAACCTGGGTTACACCTTTCTTGAACTGAAGAAAATATGCATCAAGGATATGGTTTAGAGGAGGTTGTAGGTATGCCCCTGTCAACAAGAGAATTTGAAATAATGGTAAGGATGTTTTCTTCTCTTTTTCTTTTCTTTCCTTTCCTTTAGAAAGATCAAACTGATAAAATACAAATGGCTGTGTGTGTGTGTGTGTGTGTGTGTGTGTGTGTGTGTGTGTTCATGCTCCTATCATTTCCATGCAGGCATTTTTCCAGGATAGATTTGAACCAAATGCAAAGAGCCATAAAGTACTCTAAGTTACCAAGTCCCCATCCTTAGGCTCCAGAGGGGCCTTACTCCTGAGGACATGGTGAGAAGTTTCTTCCATGAACCAGGAAATAGGTCTTCATAGACAGCAATCTATGGGCACTTTGTTCTTACACTTCTCACCTTCTAGGGCTGTGAGAAATGAATCACTGTTATTTATTGGTTACTCCATTCAAGGTATTTTGCAATAACAGCCTGAAGCCTTAAGACTGCAGGCACCTCTTCTTATCCCAAAGGACAACAGGGGCTTTTGGAGGAGGGGCAAAAAAGCAAGCACCAAATACTGGTGAAGGTGCAGAGGCAAAGGCCTGTAACTGGGAAAAGGTGAAGGAGGGCATTATTCAGGGATGTAGAGAATATTGGTCTAGTGGGCACACAGCTCATTACAAAGAAGACACCTACCAAGCATCCCTTTTTCTCCATGTCCCAGAGTTAAGACAGTTCTCACTGTAAACTGACCATGCAGGCACATTTGCCAACTCTGCTTGTGCAGCTGGTAACAGTTCATCTGCTAAACATGACTCAGGCCATGAGGCTTTGCACTAATGAACCAAAACCCTGGCCACAGTACCTAAAAGCTTTTCTAATAGAGTTATGATTCTGCATGGTCATGACAGAAAGCAACACATCTGTAAGAACAAGGCAGTAGTTACACATATGAAGGCAGAAAAAGAAAGAAAAATGGGAAGAATTCTCAAAAGGTCTATACTGTAAGAAGCAACTAATGTTAGCTTAGCTCTGAATTCAGAAATTATTGTGTGTCTCCTGAAAACAATGTTTCTAATTAATGTTTCTAAGCCCAACTGACAGAGCTTCTGCGGGGAAGCGGGGAGCAGGTAAACCATACAATGTAAAGAATTACATGGGAGAATAATTTTGAGGGAAAAAATTGCTGAGACATACAGGTGAAAATTACATCTCACTTTTTAAAAAGAAATAATGTCACCTCACTGCTGACTAGCTTTCAGTGTACCAGAAGGTGCTATGTTGGCTACTTAGGAGGGAAAAATGAAATCAACAGTCTAACCCATCTAATGCTGTGAGCTACAATAATCTGTGTTGAAAGGTATGACCCGCTGGGTACAATAGTGGCAACAGCATTATATGAGCAACCAAATACTTTTTGCTTAAATTAAAGGTTCATTTCAGGGGGAAAAGTTATACCTTGTTAATCTGCCCCAAAGTTAGGAGACTTGTAGGTTGTAGGGGTCAAATTTCTCCTATTATTTTGCTAACTGGACATAATTCAAGCTACTGTCTAAATTTGTATTTCTACATCCATAGATGAGGTAGCTCTCAGGGTTCATCAGAGGAGTTTCTTTATGAAAGGAATAAGCACCTATGCAGGACCCAAGCACAACTAGGATGCATGAATCCCTCAGGGACTATTTCAGAAAAGAAGGTGGAAAGATTTTAAGAGCCAGAGATTGAGGAGAATGGAAGAGAAATAGCATCTTCTGACGTGACAGGACCACTCTATTGCTGAATGAACTCATAGCAGCTGTAGTTGTCTGGGCAAGATCAAGCCAGACACCTTTCCAGCATGAATGAACCAGAAGGCCATAGCAACCACCCTTGGAGCTGTTGACAGTTGATGGCTTCTGGGGGAAAGAGAATCAGTTTTCTTTAAGAATATGAACACACACACACACACACACACACACACACACACACATACACACGTACACACGTGTGTGTGTGTGGACCATATTCCAGTGGAAGCCTTATACCCAAAATACCTTTGCAGTACAAATTGGCACCAGTGGGTTATCTCTAAAAAAAAAGAAGAAGGAGGAGAAAGCAAGAAAAGAAAAAAGAAAGAAAGAAAGGAAGAAAGGAGGAAGGAAGGAAGGAAGGAAGGAAGGAAGGAAGGAAGGAAGAAAGAAAGAAAGAAAGAAAGAAAGAAAGAAAGAAAGAAAGAAAGAGTTTAGTAAACAAAGTTGGAAAGGAGTGAAGGAATTAGAAAAGAAACCAGGCAGGAGTGAATGTGATGAAAAAAATTATACACATATAAAAAACTCTCAAAGAAGTAATAAAAATATTATGTGCAGAAATGGCACCATATTGAATCATTTTTATATTTAATGTTACGATATCAACTTTATAATACCATAGTCAATTAAGTACAACTTCCATATTTAAATTTCACAAATAAGCACAAATAGAAATATAATCACAATAATGTATATCTGGAAGGTAAGAAATCAGCATCAGTGATGAGCAGCTAGACTTGCTGGGACACATGCTATGTCATCTACCTGCAAAGGCAAGTATTATTACTTTTTGAAAAGACAAAAGTGGAACTAATTTTTTCTTTCCAAACAGTGAACCAAGAAGTAAAATCACCAGGAGTGTCAATAAAATATGGATACATTTATGTTGCACCCTCTATTCTTAATTTATTTAAGACTTCACCCAAGCTACTTGATGATGTATAATTTAAAATCAATGTATTCCTGGATGAGTACAGGGTGAGAATAAAAACTCTTCTTTACTTTTGTTTCTTATGCCCATAATCAAAATCAGAAGAAATGCAAAGGGAACCAGATGTATATAAAAAGTGCACATATCAAAATTAGCCACTTATATAATCAAAACCTAAAGCAATTTTAAATACCTAGCTAAAAGAGGCACATGTAAGGTTGACTATAAACAAAAACTAGGTTTTCAGCTGTTTGTACAGGTCACCTGATACAGGAGGCTTGGGCCTTCCCATCCTTCCTTATGTGACTCTGGCAACTTTACTCATGCCTCTTATATGCCTTTTAACCCTAAACTGTGTTGGTTAGAGAAGAACACGAAATCATGTGATCTGTTTGAACAGACTCAATAAATCCGTACTTTCCCACTGACAGGGTCATAACTTGAGTGAGAGGTCATGCACACTAAGCTTAGTAAGGGCTTGCAGCTGGCTGACACAAAACAGTCCCCCTCACACAGGTCAGAAAGCTGAAGTCAATCACATTATCCCACATCTGAGAAGTCATGCCCAGGTTCTTTCCATAAAGCTATCAGCAGCTACCTTGACCCTTCCTGTGACTCACCACACAAACGTCAACCAGATACCTGAACGTGATGTTCAAGGAAAGAAAGAAGCATCACTGTGTGACAATTCATTGTGTATTTATCTGCCAGACAGTGCCCCAAGCACTTCTGTACAAATCTAAGACAAGACAAAATGAATGAGTATTGCATAGAACAAGATTCAGCTGGGATTTTATTACGTCCGGACTTGGTCATTGGGCCTATGCTCTTTAAAATCATGTAACCCTGTATATATCAGTTGGTTTATTAATAACAATAATGTAAAACATGTCTTCCTCAGAAACATTAGTAAAGTAAATTACAAGTTCTAAAAGGCAAAAAAACATACTCTTGAAAAAAAATGAGTATAGAGGTTCATACCTATAATTTCAGCACTCAGGAGGAGGCAAGATCATGAGTTCAACACATGCCAGAATCTCATGGGGAGACTTGACCCAGAAGCATCATCATCATCACACACACACACACACACACACACAGAGAGAGAGAGAGAGAGAGAGAGAGAGAGAGAGAGAGAGAGACAGAGAGAGACAGAGACAGAGACAGAGAGACAGAGACAGAGACAGACCATTGTCATATCACAAATAGAAGATTTCTTAAACAAAAATCGTGGCAAATCATCTCAGGAACGGCATGAGCAAAGGATAGAAAAATTTATTTTCCCTATTATTTCAACTACATGTGTTAATGGGCCATTCTGATTTCTTGTAAGAAAATGTACAGTTCTGCTAAAATATATACTGAACCATCAAAGAACTATGCACATTATATTTCAACACAAAAATTCCATTATTCCTCTCTCAGTCAGGTAGAATAGGACAGGAAAATTGGATGGTACTGGCAGAATAGAGAGGAAGAGAAGCACTCAGTTATCATGAAATTATCATTATGTCAAAGGAATAGATACATTGGCTTGTACCTTTCCTATCTCTATGTCCTCGGGGTATGTGATTATCTTATAAACATTCCTGTTCCCTACAGAAATACATTTTGCTTCATGACACACTTTTTAAAAGTGAAAAACATATTACCAGAGGTGCTTGTTAAATTGATGATGATGGTATAAATTAAAACACGTTTGCCACTAAATTCTAAGGGTCATACATTATTAAGCAGGAGAAAATGTCTTTTCTACATGAGAAGAAATATAAAATGCAAAGAAAGCGAGTGAACCATTAATGAAAGTTTATGTAAAAGAAGCCAAAACTCTTACAATTGCTTATTATGACAATCTTTTTGAGAATGATGTCTATAGGCAGAAAGCATCAGAGACCGTCAAGAAGATTATTTTTACCACATGCATTACCAATAGAAAGTCATTATTCTGCAATAATCACCATGCCCCAATGAACAGTAAAATTATTTTTAACAATTCATTTATTTTACAATCTCTGTAACATAATGGCTTCTAGTTAAATTACTACACAATATCCTGTTCCTGAAGTCTGAAACTGCCCTGTAGCCGAACAACCAAGTGATTTTTAAACACAGCTATCAAAAATAAGACATTTTCAATACAGAAAACCCACACTCACTATATTACTCTTTGCCAGCTATGTGTTATCATTTGATAAAGTCTGCTTCCACAAGCCTCTCAGCTAAAGCAGAGAGCTACCTATATCCCACTGAAGGATTCTGTCTGAGTTTATGTGGCCACTTTGGTAGGACACTGGGATCTGTATGCTTAATTCCTCTGAAGAAATCCTCAGTAGTTTTATTGTCTGCTTCTTTAATACAACGTAAATGTGAACTCTTGATGAAGATGACTTGAGTTTGTTCAACTATTAGGTGATTTTCTCTAGTTGTTTCTTGTAGTATCGCTGTCATTTAAAGAAATAAACCAAAGGAAGTGTAACATGTAATAAGTTATCACTGTGAAGTTATGTATAGGAAGACAGCTCACATTAATTAATAATATCCATGTCAAGACATATCAAATGGGAAGAGTACAAAATGGTAATAAGAATCTCATATCTCACAATGTAAGGGCTAAATACTTCTAGCAAAAACACACAGAGGAGGAATTTTTATTCTCTTCAATAAAATAAAGGTAGTTTAGTAAAATGTTCTCTAAAACTTAGTTCTGAAATTCTAAAGTTTATCAATCTCATAAGAAAGAAGAATAGGTATCTAACTGTCCTGCAAAAAACTTCACCCATTAAGTTCACTAATCTCTTCATTGATAAAGCAAGGGTTTAACAACCTTAACCTATGCACTAAATATCACAAGTAAACTTTGAAGTATACATAAAAACTAAATTTTGCATTCACTAAAAAGAAGTGTGCAATATTTAAGTGATAAAAGTAACAATGTCTTTTATAGATAAGTATCTATGGAACAAAAAATAGTATTGAGCAAAAGTCAAGAACAGGTAGAAAAATATATATATCAGGAAGGGTTTAAAGAGTAATTCTTAAATTCATCACCAAATTTTATGAGTGGTGCAGTTTAAGGCAGTATAAAGAGGGAGAATTAAAATAGAACATATGAATCCTTTCCTCATTGAAGAAAAATCTCCACCAAAGTCATCCACCCATACTGTGCCAGGCAGGTCTATGGAACAATGCAATACAGTGCTAAAGAATGAATAATTGTACCAAGAAGCTAGACACTAAGAGAAAGACGGCTACAAGAGAGTATGTGAACTGCCATAGGAACATCTACATAAATGTACAAAAACACAGAGGACAGAGCGCCAGGGTAATCTACAAGTCTCAGAGCTAGCTCTAACTCACAGGAAGGTAAAAAGGATCATGATCACAGAGGCCTGAATATCTGCAAATGGAACTAATTAACCCCAAGTCAGTGTTTAACAGACATTAAAAGAAAAATTAATAATTTCCGTTCATTAGGATTAGAGCTAGGGAGGCCAGTTGCCTCGGAAAATACCATGAGTGAATCTAGGTGATGGTGGGGATGGAGAAACAGGAAACAAATTACAAAGATACCATCATCCATAAACTGATTTAAATATGCTAATAGAAGAGAATATTGTCCTGGGGTAACAGCTGAATCATCTCTGTCTGCAAATTGTCTAGTCCGAGAGAGTGAGAAGATGACTGTATCATAGTAGCCAGGTATAATTGAGTAAAATCTGTTTATTTGTGTGTATTTCTCATGCTAACCGTGAAAGCCCCAGGCTAAACCTGATCTATGAAAAGAATAGCCTGTTAAAATTCAGGTAGATAATCTTAAGTCTCCAGAAATTAGTGAAATAATACACAGAAGATAAAATATTCTCCAAAAAATCTCTCCCGTAATATGCTGAAGGTTTTCCATGTAGTGAAACAAAAATCAATTTGGCATTCTCTGTGGCTGCAAGAAAGTGTTTAAACCAATTAAATTAACTTTTCCTTCTGCTGATTGTACCTGTTCACTGATTATCCCGAGCCCCTAATAGCCAGGGGCCTTGCTTAGGGGCCATGATGACTTCCTAAAAACCACATTGTAGAAGAGGAAGTAGCACTTCCCACCAGAATGATGCTAGAATTCAGATATGAGACTCTGCCATCAATATATTACAACCACATTAACCAGGTGATATTAAAACAAGACATAAATGTCAATATAGAATCATGTACACATATAATTATTCTAGGACATAAAATAGGTCACATAGAATTTTTATGCTACAGAAATCTTAGAAAGTATATAAATGGAAGGTCATAGATTTATTTCACATTAAAAAAAAAAAAAAACACACACAAGATCTGCATTTGGATCGTACTCCAAAAGTGTCAATTAATAGGAGTCCTACTGATGCAAAGGTCAAAGGGTTTCAGAGGTGATTACAGTTTGACCTTCATAAGCATTATAAAGCCACATGTAGTGATTATTCATTCACATTGCTCATAAAGAGAGCAGATTACTACAAAGTAAACAAATGCCACCTGAAAGTTATAATTCTACTTTATCCACTGCTAGCATTATCTGTGTATTCATGTACCCTTGTACAGTATGGGTACTGGAAGTATTATGGGGGCATCATTTATGCAAGCATTTTTAGTGAGATTATGGTTGCAGAATCTGTGGTCTTCTTCAGAATGTATTTCTGGTGATACTTTAGATAAACATAGTTTTGCAAAAATGCTGCTCAAGAAGATTTTAATACATTCACTAACCCCAAAAGGCTTTTAAGCAAATCATCTCTGGAATCTCTCTATGTAAATGTAGCCAGCATGGAGTCTTTTCAAGGGGAAATCTCCATACTTGTCAAGCATCAAGGGACCAAGATCATGGATGACTTCTACTTTGTTCTTTTCTGCTGTAAATATGATAGATAAAAGAGGCGGGCAGAGTTGAAGAGCCAAGATCTTTTTATCTACAAGTGCTATCATTCTGACTTCAGTTCACAACTTTTGGCAAGTAAGATGCACTTTATTCTGGCCATTCTGGGCAGCCTTGAAGAAGTAAGAGGGACAGACAATAGACTTCAAGGGTTCTTGAGTCTATGGAGGGAGGGAACAAAAGCAGCAGCACTTTGCCTTGATAATAGGGGGAGAAACACAAACCTCAGAAACCTCATCTGTAGTCAATCCAAGCACATGGAGCAGGCTGGCGGAGGACCAGGTGCTGAAAGGAGCCATGGTGATCTGCCAAGTCCAAAGCAAGGAAAACATGGTGCCCAGTTGCTGAGTGAGAGCAGTGATTACCAGGTAAGGGCTTTTCAGTGACAGCATGGAGAGGGGCCTGTCCAGGTGTCCCTGCTGCAGACTTATTCCTCCTCCCAGGACCTTAAACAAATTAAGGGGGGAAGCACCACAGGGAGGTTGCAAGCAGATGATTTTCCTCATCACCACCCTGTTATCAGCCTTAGAAGAGCTGTGGCTGAAAAATGGCTGATAAAACCAATGTACTGATCTCCCCTGCTAGGCTTTGATCTGGTTTTCTGGCAGAAGCAGTTATTAACTACTCAAAAAAAAAAAAAAAAAAAGTCTACTCAGGTGCAAATCCTTCTGGGCACTGCTAGACTGAAGTCAGAAGGGCCCCTCCTCCATCAAAGTTTACAGCAACTCAGGAAATGCTGCCATGATGTGTTCTCAACATTGAAAGACTTTATTGTGACTGTAACCCTTTTTCCCTTGAAAGACTATAGGCAAAAGCTCACTGGTTGATATTTGAAGTCCCAACACATGTTATTGTTTTATTACCATTATTTGCAAAAATTGGAAAAAACAAGCTTGAAATGAATATTAAAGTCAAAGGTTGATGGGCTGGAGAGATGGCTTAAGGATCTTCCAAAGCACATGATACTTTTTTGGTTCAATGAGCATATATCAGACAGCTCACAACTGCAGCTCTACAGATACAATAGCATCTTCTGGCCTCAGTGGGTAACTGTACATATGTGCTTATACACAGAAATGTGTGTGTGCACAGGCATGTGCACACACACGCACTAGTAAAACAAAAGGCTTATGGAATTTACCAACAAAATAAAAATATCATATTTACAGCAAACTTCAATACATGGGTAATTTCAATTCTTGAAAACAACACGCATATTGGAGATGATGGCTGTTCATGCCTCTAATCTCAGCACTTGGAATCTCTGTGAGTGTGAGGCCATCCAAAATTGTACAAGTCTATACAGAGAGATCCTGACTCAAAAATAAGCAAAAAAAAAAAAAAAAAAAAACCCGAATAAACAAATGAGTGGATAAATAGTAAAAAATCAATGTCAATGAAGTTTTTAACCTAATTGCAATCTATTTACCCATATATGAACAAAACATAAATTAAAACCACAGACAATGGATTTCTTTTCTGCAAAGAATTCAAAAGTTCCCACTATTCAGACAGCCATAGTAGTTATTTGTTGTGAAGTCCTGAAAATTGTTCTACAAAAACCAAACTCCTTCCATCTAAATGGAGTTTGTAAAATTGAGTTTACAAGCCTTTGAAGCACAAAATGAGTCAACCTAGTGATCCACACACCCCAGATGATGAGCCTCAACTGCTAAAAAACCTTGCAGAAGTCTAAATTGCAACCTCCACTAGCAGCAGCCACTTTATGATGAAACGCTCTACAAAAGCATGTCGAAATGCCGATGCCAATAGTTCTACTTTACACAGGGAATGACTAGCACTGTCTCCCTTGAGCATACCCGGGCTTCCCAGATTCAAATGGTTCTAAGAAGGACAGGGAGGAAGGTAAGTCTTGATGCAAAAGTAGCAAGATATTATTTTATTTCATTCTTCAGTTAAAATATGTTTTGTGTAAATTACTAGAATATGAGGAAAAATAGTAGAAATTAATAGATTAACAATACCCAGAGCCTAAGATTTTATTTCATAAAGTTTACTCCCAAAAATAATCAAAATTCACCTCTATAGTTGTAATAAAAAAATGACTGCTAACATAGTAAGTTTAAATCAGGACCCCCTATCATATAAGCATGATTCTTTCAAATTATGACACACATGCACCAAAAAAAAAAAAAAATCCCCAAACATTGTTTTGATAGTATTTTTAGTTTTCAAGGGGAAGAACTACATTCTGACTCCACAGAAAGAAGGCCTGATCTCATCTGTAAAAATTGTCGTTGGTAAATAAACTCCACTTTCCAGCTCTTTAAGATACTTTCACTCTGAAAAATGTCAGAAAATGACATCTAAAAATCTAATGTTTACTAAGTGTACCCTGAGGCTGAAAATATAAGACTATTTATGAAACTCAATATGAAACATTCTGTGTATTTGGTACTTCGTTTACACTTTTTTCAGTGACCTGATCTCAGTATTTGAAACCAGGCTTCCACAGAACTTTCTAGATAACCTAGACCATTCCATTGAGGTCCTCCTTATAAGGATTTCTGCCTCATGGTAGCTACTTGGCATATGTGCTGTTCCAACATAGGGCCCCAAGAGCATGTCCCTATCATCCCTATGCATAATCAGGCATAGCTATGTAAACCTGATCACACCTCACCGTCATAATGAAAAAGACTCATGTAGCCTGCTCCTTTCTCTCTTCTGTCTTCCCGCAAGCTTCTTAAGTAAACTATAGCATGGGTTACAGGCAGTGTGTTTAGTTCCACACTTGAGCTAACAACACTCCTGCCACAGTTATTGGCATGCATCATGACATTCAGCTGGAAAACGTTTACATGAGCACTTGAAATTCACTGCCCACTTAAACTGTTTCCTGGTATTTTCAACTCTCCTGAATAAATTTAAAAGAATGCCACAGTCCCACAGATGGCCTACAGAAACAATCACTGGCATTTGCACACAGATTAAAAAACATTGGGTGGTTCCACTGATCTTCACATAAATAGTCACAAAAATATCATTATTCTGTCTAATCAGTTGATTCAAAATTAAAATTCCCCTTTAAGTTAACAGAGAAGTGTCACTATATTAAATGTGTAGAAAATATACTAAAATAACATTGCTTAACTAAAATAAATGTATTTGTGTCATTTTAAATTATCAAAAAAGAGGGGTTAAAAAAACAGAAAATAATATATTTGAATCACAAACAAAAATCAACCTAGCCTATTACTACTGGCATATTCCTACAACTCAAATTACTCAAAAGAAAATCACCTTGTAACACTTTAATTCAGTACATTCTGAACCCAGAATATTCCTGTCACTATACACTGAAGTGTATTACACTAAACATGCACATTTCCCTGTGTTTGTAATATCCATCACAAAACTGGTTCACTTTGACCATCACTGAACACTGATGAGAAAGACAGTCCTCTTCCTGGAATTGAAGGTACAAAGCTTCACCAATCACACCCATACCCACTGACCATCCAGGAAGTAAATACTAAACTGTACTCCAGTTTTGCATACAAAGCAGGTCTGCAATATGACTAGAATATCCGTGATTATTATTTTTTTCCATATGGATCCAAGGGTTCAGACTCTGAAATAAACACTCTGTTAATCTGTTTGTTGGTTGTTTGTTTTGATGTGTTTGTTTATGCACAAATGATGAATTGCAAATTGTTACATGGAGAGAGTAAAAGAGAACAGAAGCCTACATTGGATTCTCACTCAGGACAAACTGGATAAAGGCAAGAACTGTGAGAAGCACGACAATTTAATTCTTAGAATAGTTTCAACTGAGGGACCAAATATTAAAAACAAAACAGAACCCCCCCCCCAACACCACCAAATTGGAAGCTAAAGGCTTAGAACTAAGGATTAGAATGCCTAATTCTATATGACATTATACAGTGAATAAGAATGGCCCCAATGACAGAAGTGCTAATATTCACTTGAGGGTTCTGGAACAGTAATAGATACTGCCGGAGAAGACAGGGTAAAATACAAAGACACATCAACCCTTCACCAAGGGATGTGGCTCTCACTCCCAAAATGTCAATAATGAAGTGTACAGAATCACTAAGTAGACAATTCCTGCAGGACTCCACTCATTTGAGCTCACACAAAGAGAAGACTGTGCAAATGCTTCCTAAGATGGGTTCAGTATTCAAATTTCATAAAAATAAACAATTTGTACTTGATGAGATATGAATAATTATTTTTGTTTTGTTTTTACTTTTTAAAATTTTATTTTTATAGAATAAAGTCTCATTTTTTTATCTATGTATCCCTTTGTTTGATATATCTTATTCTCTTGACATGAGATACACAGTCTTCGGCTTGTTTTTGTAGAAGCAAGAAGAAAGTAGTAACTCAAGTAAACCTTTAAAATGGGGCATTATACATATAAACTATGCTTACAGTATGCAGCACTCAGCTCAGTGAAATGATGCACTCAGGCACACACACATGTATGTGTGTATATAAGATAATATTAAACATTTAATTATTAAGTGATTAATATTTACAGCACACAAATATGTGATAATAGGCCATAGTTACAAATATCAATATATTAAATTAATAAACCAAAACACAACATCTTTGATAATATAGTTTTATGTTATTTGTATGTGATATAAGCATAAATTTATTTGTTCTACATGAATTTACCAAAGTTTTACTTAAACAGAAAAAACATTGTCTTTAGTCTTCAAACAGAAGTTAGAAAGAATAAAATTCATGTTTTTTAAGTTATGTTTCTGTAGAGGTGCTGTGTTTTCTTTATGATTTTTTCCCATGAAAGACTAACAATGGCTATGAGAACAGATTAGCACTTAAAAAGTTTGAATATGTGTACAATAAACATTTAAACACTCCATATTAGACAGCCTTACATAGGCTCTAAAATTTGTAGCAAAAAAATGCAGTATGCAGCTCCCGGTGTGATCTGATTCACCATCAGGACACAAGCTAAGATGGACCTGCTGCCTGTTTCTACAGACCTCGTTATATTTGAGAAGACATTTTGAATAATATGGGGAAAGAAAGCTTGGCAGCTTTAAAAAAAAAAAAAGAAATATTATCCAAACATTCTTTCCCTGAGACATCTATGACTTGAAGATTGCTCCCTGAAAAATATTTAAACTGACATTTCAATTCAGACCTGTATGTTTTAACAAATCAAAACTTTAGCAAACTGTATATATATTTTTAAACTTTTTTAAAAAAGAAATTGAGAATTCTGTCCTTGGTGTAAAGTGGGCGTCCCCATTTGCAGAGTACACGATCAGGAGCATGGCGGTGTATTTTCCCATCCTCTCTCTGCAAAGCCAGAGTCCTGGAGCTTAAATAGTCTGTTGCACACATCAGGTACAGCAGTGGCACTCTGAATAGGTCTCTCTGAAAGATGTGCTTTCTACTCAAGGCCCTAGAGTAAGCAATTTAAGAAAACGTACGGTGAACATTTAACCCAGAGATAAGCATTATAAAAGTGTCTCTGAAGTATAAATCAAAGTAATTTGTTGGGCGCATCTTTTAAATTAAGAGTCATAATATCATTACCAGAGAAAATAACACAGCTGTGCAAACAGTTGTCAACTTATGCCACTTTTTGATTTTGTTGACAAACTATGAAACTGTCAAGGGGGAAAAAAAAAAAAAGATTAGTTCTTATCCTCTGTCAGGGATCGGGCACCTAAGACCACTGCCAAAACACTGAGAATCAACTCAGAAAAGAGAGGTCAGAGCACAAACATACGTCATCCTAATGAAATATGTGACCTGATCTCTCGAAACAATATTCTTGCTGACCCTGACTCTAGAAATAGTAATAACAGAGACAGATTCTGAAGGAGGATCAATAAGGGGGCTGGGATCAAATGTGAGGCTTAGGCAGCAGAGCTCAAAACTGACTCCTGACCAGAGAAGTAAAGGTTGAGGAAAGGACAGGCATCCATTTCTGTGTGGTTAGAATAACATTCCAGTATGATTTATGAATCGAACTCAGCCAATGGCTTAGGCTAAAATTAATTCCAGTCTCCTAGTCCAAGCAAGCATAAGATCCTATAAAATATAAAGAAAATATGAGAAAGAAACTGGCTCTTCTCTGGAACTTCGAAGAATTTTTTGAAGAAATGGCATAACAATACAGTGTGATATTTACTTATGATATAAACAATAAAAATGAACAATATACAAGAAATTAGGGGCAAGAAAGGCCTCTACGATTTTAAAAAGAGAGTAAAAAGAGTGCTGACAAAACACTCTGTCACCTTTATCTCCTGTCTTTAGTGACATTACATTGATTGTTTAAATGAATTGTTTCCAAGTTTTTTTCAAAGAGAAGTCAGTCATATCAGAAGAGTGGGAAAGAAACCTGCTTTGCATATTAATTCACTTCAGTAAAAGACCTGGTAAATCTCAGACCCTCCACTTGACAGCCATGAGGCAGAGCTGAGAGTCAGGTAATAACCCATCATTTCAGCCTATCCCTAATATTAGGAAATAGTTTGATAAAGACATTGTTATCTACCAAAATGTGACTGCAACCTGCTGAGAGCCTGGTCTCTATACTTGGTCTACTTGTCAACGTTATCCACCATTGATATAAAATGCTTGTCAAACACAAACTATAGATAATGTCTAGTGTGCTGGCTAGAAAATCTGGGTAAAAATTCTTAGGCTAAGATAATGAGATGTATCTAACAAAATAAAATTTAATAATAGCATCATCAAGCCTCAGTTCTCACACAGGCCTCCTGGCTTCTCCAGTCAGTGTTCTTGTTACACTTGAACAAGCTCAGACATCAAAAGACCTGGATAATTCTCATGAGTAATAAGAATAGTCAAGACAGGGATTTTGATCTAAGGGGTCAGGGATGGGAGTAAACTCTAGACTGGTTTGAAGTGGTTGTGTGTTCCCAGAGTCCTATGTGTTTGGCCTTGCCATGCAGTAATTAATCATCCCAAATTCCTACTTAGGCTCGAAGTATGTCACACTGTGACCATTGCATGGAGGAGGGTTAAACAGAGCTGAAAATGAGGCCAGTCCCTGGGGAAAACACAAATTTCCACTGAGGATAAATTTAGAATGAAGGCGAAGAGGGAAGAAAAACAGACACTTGGAAAGAAACTGTCCCAGTGCTGACACCTGTTCTGCACTTTAAACATGGTCCAGGATGATTCTAATTAATGGCAAAAAAAATTAATATAAATCAGACCCTAGATCAAGAAAGAAATAGAAAATTATTGACTCACAGTGTTTAAGAAAATGAGAAAGCAACAGGTACTAGACACTTTTAATTACAGACCCAAAGAAAATGAATTCATTTCCCCAATGAACAACTTTTCTTAGAGGACTTCAGAATGATTATCAGTGAAATCTGTGGAAGCAACAGGCACATGAATAGGGATCAATGCGGTCAGAGGACCAGTAGACACAGGAGGCAAGAGGAACCCAAGGAGAGTGAGTGCTCACCCTGGCTTTCTCCCCCTTTTCCCCCCTTGTCTTCTGTGTGTCTCTCTAGGACACTGTGTCTGTCTTTGGCTCTCTGAAACTGTTTGCAGAAAACATTCTGACCAAGTGTCCAATGAAAACAGAATTTCAGAGTTAAACACAAGGAAAGGACACAACTGTGTTCTCCAGGAGACCACAGAAGCCATGTGTTTTGAGAATAATTGTGGCATTTCTGCTAAACATCTCCCCACCCTAATCAGCAACCTTTAGTGTATTTTGGATCACAACTCACACTTTTGTAATTAAGAAGGATCACATTCCATCCAGCCATATCCCAACATCCCAGGAATAGGATATTTGTAAGTAATAGTTATGAGCAGGTTAGAAAAGGCCATAAGGCAGGAAGGCTTTTGATATTAGTTCATACTGGGATGGGGGGGGACATCAAAGAAGGGTAAGAGAAAGAAAAGGAAAAAAGAAAGAAAGAAGGGAGACAAGTGGTTTGTTGAATATCTTATAGCCGATGCATGTATGGGCACACACTCATCCACGTTTATACAAATATATACACTACACAAGCAAATATGTAAAAAAAAAATAAATATGTCAAATTTAAGGTAAAGTAGGACTCAAATAGATATTTAAGTTATATCCATTACATAATCATAGTTTTTCGTTTCTAAAACATGTAATCACAAAAAGGTCAAAATAAGTTGGGAAAATTTTATGACAATAAAACATTCTAAAATTTTAAATATGTTACTTAAACTACATGGGAAAGACTGTATTCAGAAAACCCTGGGAAATTCAGTGTGTTCAATCCTTAAGACCTAGAAAACTTTCTGATGTTTTGTGCATCATATTCAAATAATTCTTTTAATATATGTCATTAACTAAGTAAATTGAACTTAAAAGTGGGGTCTAGGTGAGAGTGATCCCACATTTTGACCTTTCACAAGGATTATGGAAGGCGAAAGAAACCTAACCCTTGTGACATAGGCCCACATTAGGGCACAAAGCAGTAATTACTTCTCTCCATCGATATACAAAGAACATTTAACACTGAGCTGGCCCCAAAGACAAAATACAAAGTGCTGACCTCCGTTGAACTGCTAAAGGGTCAAAGGGCAGGCTGGTAGAATGATCTTGGAACAGGGGGCCCAGACAGAAACATCTCCAAACAAAGCAAAGGCAGAGGGTGCTGATTGAGGCTCTAGTGTCCGGTGGTAAAGAAAATAATCCTGTCTTTCAGTTTTCAAATGTCCATCTTTTAAGTATATTTTATAGAGAAAGCAATATCCTCATTTTCTCACTCACACTTGGAACAGGCAAAGGGTAAAGGGAGTTAAAGTCCTTGCGGCTTAGAATATGGTATTCTTATTTTCCCAATTCCACCTTTAGGACCCACTCTGTCTTAAATCCACCACTTGCTTTTACTGCTGTGGTCCATAGGCAGCTTGCATGAGGACATACTTCAATTCTAAGATTCAGTCCATCCTCCAGAGCCCCTGGACTTACAGATGAGAAATCCTCATCTCCACCAATCTGCACTCATTGGGCATCCCTCTCTAATGAGACCCTGAATCAGAGAGATGCAGAGAAGGGACTATGTACTGATCCATAAGCTCAACATCCTTACAGCTCCCAGTTTCTCTAATATACCGAGGACTCTTAACTGATCGTGATTTGCTTATCTCTGTGTGTTTTTTGGCAAGGAATACAAGAGTTGAGAGTTTTTCCAAAATGTACAGTAGGTAAGAAGAAGTCAAAGGGAAAGTAGGGAGAGCAAAATACCTTCCTTAAATACAGAAAAGGCAACAACAAAAGTTTTGAGACTGGGGCCGAGGAGATGTATCAGCCAATAAAGGGCTATGATACAAGAGTATCATAGTGTAACCTGAGTATGGATGCTCAGCATCCACACAGGAGCTGATCTTTCAGCCCAAGTGACCCTGTATCATCATTATATGTTTGGTTTCTAAATTTTAAATCACTGTACATTTTACTATTGACCAGTTTTCAAGGTTATCACATTTGGTCATGTACCCAGTCTGGGGCTGCAACCCAGAAAGACATTAGACCTGTGATCTAGAAGAACCACACCAAACCCTACACACTTGAACAATTTTCATCTCCTAATAACAGACTATCATCCCAAACCACTAATGGTATTGCTCCAGTGAATTACGTATATGTATATGAGTTCTTAAAGTCCATATGTAATGTAATCTATAAGTCACACTATGTACAATGAGAACTTGTCACTAAAGTCCCAGATTACTGTGTCCTGTCACTCCCCAAAGGCAAAATAATGGAAAGAAGGTATCCAATGGAGGCTTAGTGTGCAGATCTGGAGCAATCCTTTAAACGCCAGAAGCAGATAAAGCTTGCTTTACAATTGCATTTTTATGTTATAAACACGTTCATATATTTTGCCCAGGGAATCAGCTTACATCTATCTTTACAAATTCATGTACTCCATGTATAAACATTTTACCATAATCATAATCCTCTATCACAATAGAGAAACAGCTCAGTCTAGTGCCTTGTGTGTGGAATACCCTACCCAGCTGTCTTCTCCACAGGGCTGCTGTAAAGATTAATTAGCAGATACCTTTAGAAAGAACTGTGAATGCTTTTATAAAAGACAGGGGAAAGTGTGTATAGATGGCATGGCTTTATCATACTGCAATTTGATGAGATAAAGAAGGGAAAGGCAATAATAAAAATGATGAGAATTAAGAGGAGAATAGTAGTTGGGATCAGAGTGAATGAGGCACTTCTGGAAAGATTAGACAGACAAAGCTGGGAGATTAGAACGAGAGCAGATCCTACAGGTAAAACCAAGGCTGATACCACCTCCTTGCAGCCAGCCTCCCTGGCACACACAGGCTTCCCAAGGCAAGCAGCCTGACTTGTCTGGAGGGAGATTGCTGCTAGGACCCAGTTTGCTTTGGACTCGCTTGTCCCTCATCTCAGGCCATATCTACAATGGCCTTCAGAGTGCTCATGTCCTTCACACATCATTTCCTGCTAGAAGTGCCCAATCAATTTAAAAACTGACAAGGTGACACAGGACAAGGCCTGAAGGATGCCTGAACCAGTGAACAAGTAGGAGGTGATGCTGACTGGGAGCAAAAGCAGTTTAGGAAAGCTAAAAAAAAAAAAACAATTAATCCATTTGACTTCAGACAAGAGTTCCACAATTAGGAGACCAAACAAGAAGCTAGTTCTTCTTTTCTTGTCTTCCAACTTCTAAATAGAACATGCAAACACCTAAGAAAAGAGGAAGCCACTTTTAAATAAACTACAGTGGTCTACTAACAAGTCCAATGGATTACACATATCATGGCTAATAATAATAATAAAAAATTAAATTTCCCTGAAGTTATTCAATTTTCTACACCCACTCTATTCCTCCATCCCTTCCCAACCTTGAACTTATTGGCCTAGTACTTACAGCTCTTTAGTCTGACTCCTTCTGGCTTTTTATATTCTCAATATTTATTTCAAAATGAATTCTAACTTCTACTTACTTTGGACTTTAGGAAATCATTGGAAATGATCATTTTTCAGTCTTGGAGCACATTTTAAGATGGGTATCTCTATTAACAAGGTCTCTTTCTTCCAATATCAAGAGAGAAAACCCTAACAACGCAAAGCGTTCTTCCTCATCCTCACCCTTATATGCAGCAGTCAGCCTTGCCAACCCTTCAAGTTCAGAAGACACATTCTAGAGCAGTCACATAAACTGATTCGATCACAGATACTGACCCATCCTTGCTTTAAGAAACAAAACAACCTCAGGCTCCTTCCCCTCCTTGGTCTTGTTACTTGTTTTAAATGTCCCCTCTTTACAGGTGTTGAATGAAACACTGAATGTTTCACCTTGTGAACCACATTTCTTCATTTTTTGTTTGGTTTTGTTTATTTTTCTTTTTTCTTTTTTAATTGTTTTTTTGAAAATCAATATCAAACTTTACATAAAAAAGCAAAGCATTCAGAATAAATTTTATGAGGCTGACACGCTGCCTACTCTGCTAAGAAGGCACTCAGAATAGATCTAAAAACACACACACACAGTAATAAAACTTCTCTTTTCTCTAAAATACATGAAACACAAAAAAATTAAATCTAAAGCTCCCCAACTCAGGTTAGGCTCAGCTACAGATAAAGAAAGCACAGTAGGTCACAGATAGTACATTCTAAGGCCACCACAAATTTCTGCTAATCAATCCTTCTACAGACAAACCAGAAGTTTTGTTCGGTTTGGTTTTGTCTTGTGTGTGTGTGTGTGTGTGTGTGTGTGTGTGTTAAATCACTTTATTCACCCATCATCATTCAATGAAAAAAGAATGTTTTTGTTTAAAGTCCACTAATGAGTGAGTAACTGCTTATCCTTCTGGGTTTGTGAAAACTCGCTCAGTAGGATATTCTCCAAATCCATCCATTTGCCTGAGAATTTTAGAATATCATTTTTTTTTACTGCTGAGGAGTACTCCAGTGTGTAGATGTACCACAGTTTGTTAATCCATTCCTCAGTTGAGGAGCATTTAGGTTGTTTCCAGGTTCTTGCTATTATGAATAATGCTGCTAAGAACATAGTTGAGCTAATGCTTTTGGGGTGCAAATGTGCATCTTTAGGGTATATGCCTAAAAGTGGTATTGCTGGATCCCTGGGGAGATTGATTCTCAATTTTCTGAGAACCTGCCATATTGCATTCCAAAGTGGCTGAACAAGCTTACACTCCCACCAACAATGGAGGAGTGTTCCCCTTGCTCTGCATCCTCTCCAATATAGGCTGTCATCTGTGCCTTTTATCTTAGCCAATCTAACAGGTGTTAGGTGGTATCTTAAAGTTGTTTTGATTTGCATTTCTCTGATGGCTAAAGATGAAGAGCACTTTTTCAGGTGCCTTTCAGCCATTCATAGTTCCTCTGCTGAGAATTCCCTTTTTAGATCTGTACCCCATTTTTTAACTGGGTTATTCAAGGTTTTGGGCTGTAGTTTCTTGAGTTCTCTATATATTTTAGAGATCAGTCCTCTATAACTTGTAGGGTTGGTGAAAATCTTTTCCCATTCTGTAGGCTGTCGTTTTGTCCTATTGACAGTGTACTTGGCTTTACAGAAGCTTCTTGGGTCCCACTTATTGATTGTTGTTCTTAGTATCTGTGGTACTGGTGTTATATTTAGGAAGTGGTCACCTGTGCCAATTCACAGAAGGGTATTTCCCACTTTCTTTTATATCAGTTTTAGAGTGGCTGGGTTTATGTTGAGGTCTTTTATCCACTTGGATTTGAGTTTTGTGCAGGATGATAGGTTTGGATCTATTTGCATTTTTCTACACACTACCATCCAGGTATGCCAACACCATTTGTTAAAGATATTATCTTTTTTTCCGTTGAATATTTTGGGCCTCTTTGTCAAAGATCAGGTGTTCATAGGTTTTTGGGTTAATGTCTGGATCTTCAATTTGATTCCACTGATCCACAGAATTTGTTTTTCTCCATCCTTCCACCAGAACCTATTATCTCTTCTATTTTTTATAACAACTATCCTAACAGGTCTAAGTAAGGTATTATTTTACTATGATGACTATTTGCAATTCCCTGACTATTAATGATGCTGGTTTTCATGCACATATTGGTTGGCCACTTTTAGTACCTGTTTTAGAAATAGGTATTCAAAGCCTTGAAACTCTTTTTAATTTAGTTGTTTCTCTTATGTTTTTGTCATTAACTTTTAATCAGATGTGTGATTTGAAATATTGCCTCCTATTCAGTAGATTGTCTTTCTCCTTGTTGATTTTTTTTTTTCTTGTGCAGAAGCTTTTAAGTCTGGTACAGCATAGTAATTATTTTAGCTTATTAAATTACTTTAAAAATATTTCCTACACACGTTTTAACTTTCAATAAGAATAAAACACTGCAAAAAAATGTAACATTGAGTCCTCAAACATTCATTCTAGTTTAGTGTTTTTTTCTGTTTTTTAGGGTCATTTAATTCTTTCTTTTAAATTATTCATTTTGAATTCTATTCTCTCTTGATTTGTCTCCTAATAATCAAGAAAATAATTTTCTTACTTTAATTCGGTGTTTATTAGATACCTCACAATATTAGAAATAAAGTATAAAGAAGAGTCATTTAACCAAAATTATAAAGAAGTAAATTTATGATTATGTTGGCATTATCTGTGAGATATAAACATCGTACATACAAAACTGATAAGAAAATAATTCATATTTAAGTTTATTTTGAAGCAATCTTTAATGTGCAAGATTTTGGGGAAAGTAGTAAACTTTGACAAGAATGTAACTCAATATTAAAGTTTTAATCCATCATAAAAAAGAAACAGCAAAATTATGCATAGTAAGCAAATTTATAGGTTCTAGTAGAGATTTATGCATGTTAAGGCACTTTTTTAGAAGATATGCCTTTTTTTAAAGGAGAACTCTAGATAATTTGTATGAACTTGTAAGCCATTATTATATAATCTACCTGAAAATTCCTTGTTCATATTGAATTTCTAGAGGCAGTATCTATTTCAGAATACTGAAGTATTCAGTATATTACCTTATGAATACACTCCAGTCAGCATTCTAATCAGCATTGACATTACACCAAGTAGAATTCATTATGTGTGTCTCTCTTAAAAGAAATGAGTCACGGGGCTGGAGAGATGGCTCAGCGGTTAAGAGCACCTTCTGCTCTTCCAGAGTACCCGGGTTCGATTCCTAGCACCCACATGGCAGCTAACAACTGTCTGTAGTTCCAGTTCCAGGCAAACACCAAGGCAAATAAATAAATAAAAGTGTTAAAAAAAATTAAAACAAAGAAATGAGTCACAAATCAAATTTATAAAAATCCAAGTCTAGTCTGAGTACAAAATATTAAAAGAGAATGCCTAATTTATGCAATTTAAGTGGCACAAAAATCAAATTATGGGAACAATGCATCCGATTTTTCTATTATTGTTCAATCAATGGAATGACATCAAACATCTTTTCAAATTCGTGTTTTTTAAGAGATCAATTAATCCTGCAGGAACATGCTTTTTAAATAACACAGGCTTTAATGCAGACAAAGTAAGTTCTAGAAGCTTACAGAAGTACTCTTTATCAAAGCCAACTCAGGCTAAACCGGACAGAAATCATTGGGTGGGCAATACTGCTATAATTCAAGGGCAATTTCAAAGATGTGTCCAACATTATTAATCTTATGTTTTGGTTTATTGTGCATTATATAACAATGAAGTATCTTTATGCTGCATAAATGTCACACTTCAAAATAATAGCGCTATGTTTAGTAACCACAGGACAGTATTATTAAAAGGCACTTGATTTGTGAAGCTGAGGTGAACTCGGATGAAACCATTGCATTTTATGATTTTCACAATTGAATAACATCGTGTTCAACTGACTGGTAAAAGATGAAAACACACACACACAAAAAAAAAAAAAAAAAAAAAAAAAAAAAAAAAAAAAAAAAAAAAAAAAAAAAAAAAAAAAAAAAAAAAAAAAAAAAAAAAAAAAAAAAAAAAAAAAAAAAAAAAAAAAAAAAAAAAAAAAAAAAAAAAAAAAAAAAAAAAAAAAAAAAAAAAAAAAAAAAAAAAAAAAAAAACAAAAAAAAAAAACAAAAAAAAAAACAAACAAACAAAAAGAAAACATCAAGCAAATCCCATGTGAGTCTTGATCAGATACTCTTTCCCATTTAGGAAGACACACTGATAACTCTTGTTGTTACAACACATTCCTCTTCAAAACAACACTACTTTTCAGAGCATATTTATATTCCAGGGATGAAAAATATACATTTCCATTAAAATTTGCCATTTTCAGCCACTACTCTGCTCTTTTCAGCATCTTGGTAGCTCTCAGCTAAAGAAGCAGAGACATGTTTAACTACACGCAGGAAAAATTCCAAATACTGCAGTGCCTTCATGATGTTGGTGGAGTAGTCATTCAAATGTAGTCAGTCCCTAACCAGTCACATCAGCCGCCACTGGAAATATGCTAGAAATATGAACTTTGAGTTCTTTACTATCTCCTTCAATGAGACACTGGGAAAGGACCTGAAGTATTGGTTTGTTAAGACCTCCAGGGATTCTTATGGCCTGTTCAAATTTGGAAGGTAACGATATAGAAATCAGGAGAATCGGAGCCATTAGACTACCAGAGAGCTGTGGGGTGCTTTAAGGAACATTTCTCATAAGAAATTATTTTTAATCTCTCAAGACCACACTTATATGGTTGTTAGGGTACAAATATACATTAAAATCGCTAATTACTGGAGAAAATATAGATTCATTTTTAAAAACATGTGCTACAATAAGCAAGAAATTGAAGATATAATAAGAAAAGCAATGTAGAAAATAAGAAATCATTGCAGGTACCACGAACTGAATTCTTACAGTATACCAGGCATTCAAACAGGCATTACACATGCTTTCCCTTTGTGGTTTAATTTTCTCAAAAATCTTATCTACAAATAAGGAATCAGAATAAAAGTCCAGTGTAACAGGCTGAATAATGTCAAAGGAAATGGCAGCAAACTAATCTGAGGACTTGGAAAGCATGTTACACAAGGGGATTTCAGATTACTGATAGGCTGAATTTAAAAGAGAACTTCAACAAATCCCCAAAATTCTCTGTAGTGCAGTGGTGCCTGGCATAGTAAATGTCTTTACATTCCAATAGTTTGGAATGCAGTGGCACCACACTCCTGTAATACCAGAACTTGGGAGGCAGAGGCAAGAAGACCAAAAGTTCAAGGCCAGCCTCAGCTACATGATGAAATCTAGGACAGTCTGGGTTACAGAAGACAGTGGAGTACCTCAAGAAAAATAGAGGGAGAAAGAAATCAGTGGTATAGAACTACAGAAAAGTTTAGGAATGTGTCTACCTTCCGGTACTGATATTAAGACAGAAGAGAGCTAAAAAAGCTAGGCGGTTGCCAATACTTACTGTAAATATGAGGAAATATATTCATTCTTAATGTTTCCAATAGAGACACACTCATGCCAACAACTTGATTTTGGACTATTGAGATATACATTTACCTACTAATTGGTGGCAATGTCTAGAGTTGCAGAAAGACATTATTATAGTATAGATCATAGTCAAAGTAACAATATTACTAAGGGGTCCAGTTATGATTAATACTCAGCTGCATAAAGCCTTTGCCTGACACAGGATTATAGTGGGGAACAAGTACCCTCTCCCCTTGAATTTAGGGTTCAGCCCCTAGGGAGTGGCTTGAATAAGCTTAAGAAGTGAGGCACTTTTGAGTCTTGCTCTCTTGTGCTCCTGGATGGTGAGGAGCACTGGATCAGGGGTCAGAATGTGGCATTGATAGGCTCCCAGCCCTCCAAGGACTCAGCCACTGAATAGATGTTTTCCTATACATGTGAATTATTTTTTTGTATATCATTTAATAAATAACCCATTTTTTATAATGCATGGTGTTTCTGCTATACAGGGTCATGTTATTTTCCAGTTACTATGCATTATCATCTGGCATCATGCACATCTCACAGCATGTTGATCCTTTTCAGTGGACTCTGGCCACAGTTTGAACTCTCTCCTGGAATAACATTGCCTTTGTCAAACTATGACCCGAACACAACAGTCTTCCTCTCAAATTAAACTTGTACAACTAAGTTTCCATAGTTGACATTGCACTTTAAAGCTATTACATATATTACTGACTCTGCCAGTTCTTTATTTTCTTGCAGTTGGCATCATTCACATGGAAATGCTAACAATAAAAAGCTGAGAGGCATTTGTTTTTAACCACTTTTAATATTATTGCATGGTGAAATTTTTGTCAGATATTAACTCTCTGACCTTGTAGGGCTGGGAGAAAAAAAAAATGGCAGTGGCTTTTAAAGTTCAATATAAAGTAAAAGAGAAAATAAAAATATATCTCGCTGTTAGAAAGACAGAGGTACATAGAGAATTCTTTTATTTTTTTAAATAATGTGCATTAGTGTTTTGCTATGGGAAGTTACACAGAGTTGTAAGTTGCCATATGGTTGCCAGGATTTGAACCCAGATCCTCTGGAAGAGCAGTCAGTGCTCTTAACCACTGAGCCATTTCTCCAACCCCAGTAGGGAATTCTTTTGAGAAGATGTTGCATGCTACCAATATAAAACTAAAGAAAACAGAAAACCTACTTGAATTTACTGAGGACATTAGTCAACTATCAAAAAGAAAAGTTACTATATCTCAAAGACTTATTAAAAAATTGTTACAAATACCAAAAAGACTTACTATAGACACAGGATAATCAAATATGTATCATCAACACAGGAAAATAAGTTCTGAAGATGGTATTGCTTAGTTGATAATTATAATATAGACATTTCCCAAGGAACTTATGCTACATATTGTAAACATAAACCATACTTGATAAAAAAAATGAATAAATGTATTTTTAAGAAAACAAAGTGGAAATCACTAGCTTAGATAAACAATGTTTTTTAATTTTTAAAATTTTAGATTTATTTATTTTATGTGTATAACTGTTTGGTATACATATATAATAAGCATGCTTAGTATCCATGGAGATCAGTTGATGGCATCTGGTCCCCAAAACTGGAATTATAGATGTGAACTGCCATGTGGCTATGAACAGAGGTCCACTATAATTATAAGTGCTCTTAAACCACTAACTCATCTTTCAATCTTGATTTTCAATTTTTGAAGTCAGTGTTTATCTGTGTGTATGTGTGTGTGTGCCTGTGTCTGCATCTGTATGTGTGTTGAGTGTTTATAAGCTCAGAATATTTTAAGACATATCTAGCACAAAACAAGTTGATATTCCAACTACAACTTCAGCAACACTAACAAATTAGTGTGTGAATAAATAAAAATGTAGTTCTCCTTTGAAAACATGGCTTTTTCAAATATTATTTTATATTTTACCTCCAGTATCCAAATGCAAAATAACATAATTTTCCAAACATCTTTCACAACTGTGTGAATTTATAGCTACAATTTTCTCTATCTGGTCCTGAAATTCTTCCTCCTTTCAAAACTCAAAATGCAGCATCCATTAGGGATACACACATTTGCCTGATGCTCTATTCCTCCATTGGGCCTCCTCAAACAAAGACAGATACAGATACACTTTGGCTTGAATATTATGTAAATATTTACTGACTTGTTCATGTATATTCAAGATAGAAAAACAGGACAATGTAATAGTTGTGGTTAATTTATATTTGCTACTCTACCAAAAATTTCAAACTTAAAAATAATCTTCAACATCTTTTCTTGAAGAAATAAAACATGTCCTCCTGAGAAAGAGTACCCGTGTGTAAGATTACTACTTCAATAACCAACTCAGATTTGCAAGTTTGTAATGCTAGTTAAGCAAACTTCAGTTTCCTTCTGTATGAAATAATAAAAACTTTAATTAAGTAAATAAAAATTAAAGAAAATACTCCAAGTTTAATAAAAAAAGAAACAAGTACAGAATAAGTACTTGGTTTTAATCTGATTTACGTTGTTATAACAAAATAACAGAAGCAGTATTTTTTATGTGGAATACATTTATTTCTATCAATTCTGGAGAAAAAGACTTTAAAGATCACAGAACTGGGAAGTTTGGGGTTGGTCAAGTACTGCTTTCTGCTTCTACAATGGCACAGTGGCTACAGCCCCAAAAATGGTGACTAGTGTCTGTCTCTGATGGGAATAGAAAAGGGAGGTCAGCTTCATTTTATACAAAATGGGAAGATGTGAAATTGTAGCTATATCCCTTTGTTCAAAACTTTTTAATACTATCTATCACCTTGCTAACACCTGAGTTCTAGACAGAAAACATTCCAACCCTATCAATAAAAATTTTGCGTTACAGATCTTTATGAACTCTTACTGCTACCTAACTACACTACAAACACTACTTAAATGCATTTGACAAATTCAAAATATTAAGTTTAATATTAGTACCAATATACTGCAAGAAAATTAAACATTGTTTTGTTGCAGCTGCCAAGAGTTTGTCATCATTTTATTCCTAATCTCATTCTGGTTCACACACTCTTCATTCTAACTCTCCAGTCCTGGTTGCAGAACAGCTTTCCCTCAAAACACTTTTCTTGGTATAGTCATTGAAAAATTCACAAATCTCAGTGGATTGCATTCAGAAACAGAAATGCTGCCCGAGGACTGCTCTTCTCTTGCTGTATGAATTAGTAAGGTTGTATTCTGAGGAAGCTTCCTGTGTTTCAGAACGTAGCTTATTGCTTCTCTGTAATCAGTGAATAATTCAAAATACCCACCAACATTTTATACATTTAAAGTTATCAAATTAGTTTATCATATTAAATTGAATGGTAAAGATTTATCTTGTTTGTTTAGCCATAGTATATTTGAAATAATGTGAAATATACTGCTAGAACCAATAATGGTTTAGCTACTCACTAATAATATTGTTGTGCCCTCCCGAATGACAAATATGCTATCTAGCCCAGGTCCTTGTTTCCTTAATGGTTCCAAGTACAGATCCCATCTTATAAGGGGCCTTAGAACCAATCAGAAACTGGTTGATTACACTCATAACATCCATGCTTTTGCACCAGTGTACATATTGTCAGGATAGCTGTAGCTTTTAGAGTTCACAACTGGGTGAAAGTGGAACTTACTTTTCTCTTCTTGCAGGGTACATGGCACCTTCCAACACCATGAACACTAATCAGGAGAGAGGAAGCCTCTAAGTAAGTACCAGGCTGATTTATCCATGTTCTCTGACTCAAGAATATACTGACCAGATATAAAGCAGCTACTTAATTATCTATTAGAAAAGTTGACAGTGGACATAGTTCATATAATATGTTGATCATATACATTATAAATGTTTTTAGCTAAACTCAATTGTGTTTTATTAAATAACACAAATGCAGAAAGAATCACTGTACAAATATCAGTAAATATAGTGGACTGACCTACCGAAAATAAACAGTAAATTTGGAAGAATATAGTTCTCATTTATCATACAAAGTCCATGGGCTAGCATACTCCTTTGTAGTAGCAATAAAAAGAAACCATGTGTGTATACACAATTATAGTATAAAACAAAAAAATACAATATATCCCACATAAAGTGAAATATGGTTGCATTGGTGACTTCACTATTCTGTGTGAGAATACTTCCATTAGTGATATTCAATTTCCATTTGCAAGTTAACTAGATGGAAAGTGTGTATTTCAGATGCACACAAAGCAATAAACTCCATGAGTTTATGAAAAATTTTCAGCAACTATACAGTGAAATAAAAATGTCTAAGATTGGTGGCCAGAACATAGTAGGCTTTTTTGTCGCTTTTTTTTTTTTGATGTTTTTGTTTTGTTTTTTATGCAAATCTTCTAAGCAATGATGTGCAAAGTGAGAAGCACTGCTCCAGGGCAAAAGTTAGCAACCATTTCATCAGGGACCATATGGAAGGCATTGGAGAAAAAAAACCAAACCTGGTTTGAATCTACTAGGAGGATTAACTGATGAGCACCTCAATGCTGTAGAGAGATGAGCAGTCAATGCTGTGGAGAGAATGTTCTGCCGAGTCCAAAGCTGTACTTCCTTGGGGGCATCTTTAGCCCCTTAACAGCCATTTATTGCCCTCCTCTTGGGGGACCAAACTTCTATGTGACCACTTAGTTAATCCTTTGCCATGTTTGAAGAAAACCCTTTCCAAATAAAGAAAAGGTTAAGAGCGCTGTCAGGTAAATGGAAAGCAGAGTCTCCCCTGCTTTGCTGCCAACCAGCCTACCTAATGTTTCTACCAATGTATCTGAGAAGTGCCTGATCTACAAACAGTTTTTAAAGTGCATGAGTGGTTTGTTTAATGTATATCTATGCATATTGTATGCACTCTTCGCCAAAGGCCGGAATAGGATATAGGATACATGAAACTTGGTTACAGATGGCTGTGAACTACCATGTGGATACTGGAAATTAAATCCAGGTCCTCTGCAATGACAACCAATGCTCTGATTATCTGAGCCAAGCTCCACAGCCCAGAGTGGTGCAGGATTTTGAAGTGCTACAAAACAAACCACCTGTAGTAAAATGAATGTAAGATTTTTTATTTTAGCACAAATAAAAACATCATAAATTACTGTAATAACATTGTATTTTGAAAAAAGAGTATGATAATAGAAATTCAGAGCAGTAAAAACTGGCAGTCAACTTGTCAAAGGCAACAATGGCCATCTAATGTGTGTTCTAACTATAAGCATATAGATATCACAGCAAATGTGTTGACAGCGTTTATCTCAGATTAACATTTACCAAACTGAGAGAGATTTCTCTAAGTTAAAGTTACCTTTATAATTTATGTGAATCGATGCTACTTAAAATAAAGATATTACAAGCCTGCAATCATAAAACATTTGTGTTTAGCGGTTTTTTGTTTGTTTGTTTGTTTTTTATTTTGTTTTCTGAGTTTCTTATGCACACTCATGGATTCTGGAAACAGTAACAACTTTACCTGTATTCTAATGTAGTACTGATCTTGCTTTAAAACAATGAAAGTAACTAAGAAAAGGTACTGTGTTGATTATGTACTTTGCACTAGACATCTTGGCATTAGAGCATAATACAAAAAAAAAAAAACTTCTGGTTTTAACATAAATAAAAACATTATTATGTTTCAAAATGTAGATATTTAAAAAAATTACAATCAGCCAATGAGGATGTTTGTATAGCTTTATTTTTAAATTACATAACATTCATTCATCTATCCAGTAAATATTTCCCAACAATCTTTTTTTCACAGCAGGCACTATTTTGGAACTAAGAATGTGCCATTGGATAAAAGAAACAAGTATTACATAGATACGGGAGCAGGGCTTGAAGAAGACAGACAGTCAGTGTGGTAAGACTCCAGGGGACTAACAGCTCTGGAAAAGAAAATACAGTGAGGCCTAAGGATGGCAAGAGACCTTGAAAGCTGAGGGGAAGACAGGTTATTCATTTAAACAGAATGATCTGTGGAAGATTCTGGAGAAAGATGGTTAGGCAGAAGGGTATTTTCCAGGAAAACATGTCAAGTAGGGCAAGAGAGTGGGCAAAGGCCCTACTGTTTGGGAGTATGAACTCCTGGCACTGCAAGGAGCCGTTCCAGCTGGTGGGCAGTGCACTGGCAAAGAGAGGAGATGCCAACGCATTAAAAACTTTCCCTGCCCAGAAAGTCTGTTTACCAAGGATGTGTGGAGAACTCTTTGAGCAGAGAATAGACGTGATGGCAGACTGATTTTGGTAATGGTTTTCATGTTCTTTGAAGCATATTAATAAGCATATCAGTTTGAACTGCATCCTCTCTTATTTGTGGGACTAGAAATTACACCCAGAATATCTTAAGCAAGTTCTCTTCTGCTTTCCTAAACCGCAATAGCAAGCTGACAACAATGAATTGTAAACAGTAGGTACAGTGTAGACTACTGACCACCTATGGAATCATCAGGTAAGTTTACAGGATTCTGAAGGGTAAGAAACACTGGTTCTATGTACAAATTGTTTTCAGAATTTTGAATTTCAGAGAATTAAAATGTCTTCAAATTACCGTCTCCATTTGTGGTAGAGGCTTCCTTACCTACAACTGTGCAGCTGCATTTGCTCACGACAATATAAATATTTATGACTACATACTGAATAGCTGACGAGAAATAAAAGCTAGAAAAGGCCACAATCTTGGTCACATCTGAATCAGTACTTTGCTCCTCTACTCCAGACTCAGCCCGGTCCCCATTGAGTGACATTGCTGGTCTCTTAAATATTTAGATGAGCAGATATTGGTCCATTGTTTTCATTGCTACGGAGATTCGATTTTAATTATTATATTAAAATGCTATTTTTCCTCTAAAGAATTTTAAAAAATCATATTTTGTACTTATTTTAAGAGATAATATGCCAGTCTTAGCCCTGAAGTTTTTCTCTATTATACAATACTTTGGTAAATCACCTCTAGCCAGCCAAACCCAGCCCGGGGCCTGTTTTCATGTACATTGTGATCCAAACAGTGATGTTTTCTACAGATAGGATCTAACAAGAAGAAATGAATAATATTTTGCAATACCTAAAATATACAAAGAAGACTCTAAATGTTCACAAATAAGGTTTTATTGGCACATGGCCATTATCAAACCTTAAGTTACTGTATAAATTAGGTCTCCCTTAAGTCTTTTCCATGTGAGGTACCCTTCTGCCTCAGAAATCTTTATAAAAGTCCAGGTATACAAAGACATAAAAGAGGCTTGTAAATTATGTTTACTCATTATAAATGATGAATTTATATCTATGTAATTTTTGATAGACAAAACATTAAAGCATTTTAAAGATGAGAGCAGATTTGCATACAAGGAGATGCATGTGTCTGTTTACTTTTACTTAAAGAATTAAACTGCTTGGTAATTTCTGTAGGACACAGAGGTAGTCCCATAGTATGCAAAGCTGGCCACTAGATAGATTTTGTAATATTAATGCTGAAAGGTAATGCTGTATCTCATAAATACTGAGCACAACTTGGCAGAAGTACATTAATAGTCATTTCAGACAGTGTTGAAAATTCTCCCTTCTTACCCTTAAGCTAACTTGCCAAATAATTTTTAGCTCTTTTTTATTCTGTCTCCAAACTATTTTTTGACAAGAATTGACTTTTCTTAGCTGATGTTCCCAAGGATTCCTTCTTTTTTAGCATAGTGATTGTCAACCTTCCAAATGCTGCAAAACCCTTTAATACAGTTCCTCTCGTTGTGGTGACCCCAACCATGAAGTTACTTCACTGCAACTTCATAAATGTCATTTTTCTACTGCTATGAATCATAATGTAATCATAATTTGATATGCAGGATAGCTGATATGTGACCCTCAAAGAGGTAGCTACCCACAGGTTGAGAACTGCTGTCTAGAGTAAGTGTCTCCTAAATCAGCAAGTCACACAAGTGCTAACATTGGCTTTCCTTCCTCACAATATCTTCTGATGCTAGCCTCCCTTTTCTGCCTGCTGAATCTACCACTGAACTCTCTTGGACATTCTCCTGAGACTCAGGAATTCCTTCAGAACATTAAGTTTGTTTTAGTCTAGAAAAGAAAGCCTCAGTGTAGCTATGTGTATGAATATGTTTCTAAGATTAATGAGAGGGTCAGAGAACAAACCCTTTCAGTCCGCTAGCCCCATTACATGTCTCATCAGTGCTCAGCCCTGGGACTGCCTGGGTTGTCTTTGTATTGAAATCAGTTTATGAAGATTGATGTGAGACCTTGTTAACACACATCCCTCTGTTATAAACTATGTATTTCCAAATAGGTATTAAGGATCCCTCTTATAGTGTGTATGTCATGTATTGATGCTTATGGAGGTATGTTTGTCCATGTGTGCATATCTGGAGATCCAAGGTCAACAACAAGCATCTTCTATTGGAACTCTCTACCTTATTTATGACAACGATTTCTGTTGCTACATGAAATGAGCAGATAGTCAGAAGGAGTCCAGGATGTTCAGCTGTGAGGTTACAGACTCATGGGTACTGGGAAACAAAACTCAGGTCCTCACATTGTACATTAAGCACTTTACCTGCTGGGGCAGCAGCCCTACATCTAATGCTTTCCAACATGCATACATGAAAAGAACATTTGCTACATCCAATGATCTAAAGCTAAAAACACCTAAGTCAAGGCTGCAGTGTCACAGTTCTCTCCATAACTTCATTGCAATAAAACAAGGTGTTCAAGCTATTTTTTTCATAAGATGTTCTTTAAAAAAAAATAAATTATTCTTTCCTAGATTTTAAAGGACATAAAATTTCCATTATGATTGTACTTCCAAAGCTGAATACTCTCAGTTACAACACTCATTTAATAATTATTTCAAGTCTAGAGACAAGGTGAGAAACAGAGTTTACTTTAAGAAGACAAAGGCTTCACTGTGGTTGAGGGGGAGGGGAGGAGCCCTGAAAGACTCAATCACAGAACATGACGTGCAGTTCTGCGCATGAGAGCCGCCCGGCTGTGTGTTGATATTTTGACTGTGGTGTACTCAACAGAAATGAGAGAACAGCCCCAGGTGCTTTTCCACTCCTTCCTGATAATCTACTGGGAATGGAAGAGCTCTGTCTACACAGTCTGGCCAAGCCAAAGTAAAGCAGTATACTGAAAGAAGAAACACAGCTTAGCTCACTGCTGAAGCAGCATGCATCACACATAGAAAAGGCAGAAGTGTATCAAAGATACTTTTAAACTTACTTATCTCACCACATTTTACAACCCATATGGGGCAAGTGACTTCAGTGGTACGTTAATAATGAAAACACTTGTCTTAAACTGGAGAGGAAAAAAGTTATTTAATTGTAAAATACATAAAGACGTGATGTTTTCCAAAAGACAGCTGAACAGAAGACAATTCCTAGCTTATTCAATCACTATCTTTGTGTGATACCCACAGACCATGTGGTCAATGGGTCTCTGACATCAAGGGTTAAAGAGAAAAGTCAGAAAAGCCCTTCAAGTTAAAAGACAAAGGCAAAAGTAGAAAGCAACTTCACCCCATTCGGAAACACAGAAAAGTACTTATTTGTCTCAAAAATTGAGACAAATGCTTTTTTCTTTCTTTTCTTGACTTCTAACATAGTCTCTTGGTGAACGTCTCAAAGGACACATAAATGAACACACAAAGCCTGAACATACAGTGAGTGGGTTTTTGTTTTTGCTTTAATTTTGAAGAACTATCCCTTCGAGTAGGCATAGCCACTTGAGTGCAGAGCAGTTAATATTCATATTAAAGCTAACAGAGAAGTTTAACTTTTAAGTTCCTTTTTTTAAAAAGTTTTTTTTTATTTTCTTAAAAAGGCGTAGGGGGGTGGGGGGGGGAGAGAGATCCTTCCTACTCTGTATGAACTACAAACAACACTAGATTAGCCAAGCCAAGAGGACTGCTGAATGAGAAACAGTGATGTCTCTAACATCATATAGCCTGAGATGCATCTTTGTACCATCGAAAAAGCCAGGTCTGTACCTATAAAGATAAATGGATCACTGGCCAGACAGCCTAGCCTAAAAGGCAAAACTGGTTCGAGAAGAGACTCTGTCTTAAGGGGAGAGAGCGGTAACACAGAGAACATACCTGATGTCCTCACCTAGCCTCCACATGCATGTGCACAGTGACACTTAGGTGTATGCTCCACTCATGTCTATAAAACACATACGCCACAACACACATAGAGGTACGACACAAATATATACACAAACAAAACAATATTAGATTTATCTTCGAAAATATTATCATGGAGAATTTTAAAATACTCCTCTCCCCTACAATAAAAGTAGAAAAGTATCCAGCTTAGAACCTTAGCCTTGACATTTGTATTAGCTTCTTTGCAGAAAATATAAAAGTAGGAGAGGAAAAAGAAAAATATCTTGGTGCTGCAGAGATGCAGTTCAGAAGAGTATTTGTTCTTACAACAGACCATGTTTAATTAACCAGTACTCACATGGTGGCTCACAACCATCCATAACTTCAGTTCCAGGGCATCCAACTCTCTTCTCGCCCCATGTGCACCAGGCACACACATGTTGCACATACATACAGGCAGCCAAAGTATTCATACAGATAAATAAAAATAAAACAAAAATTCAGGCCCAAGTTAAAAGTAGACATAGAAAGAAAAGAACAAATTAGTTACTAAAATAGAAATAAGTTATTTATAATTAGCATAAAATTATAAGTAATCCAGGCAAATAGATACCTCCATGCAGATTGAGAATGAGATCTTCCATAGCAGAAAAGTATATCTACCATTGTCAAAAATAAAATTCACATTTTTCTTTCATCACATGATAATCTTCAGTGCCTTTTGAACACTTGTTTCTCAAATCAAAGTCTTTAAGAACTCAGTATAAGAATGCAAATTCAATTTCATTACACAAAATAGCATCCTTCTACTATCAATCCATCAATATAGATTATCTAGCATATACTTTGTATTATGATAGTGGCTACAGGTACCAAGGAAACACAAGAATCCTTTCCCATGTTCAAAAAAGCACCCAAGGAAGTTACTACTCAGAGTCTACTGAATGCCAACAAAGAGATAGGAAATTCTGCAGTTGAGATGCCAGAAAGCACAACTTAATGTCGAATAGAAATAGCAAACAAAAAAAAAATGAAAATCAAAACACAATTCACTCTCTGAAAGAGATAACATTTTGGAAGACAGAATTATATGTTAATATTTGAATAAGAGAGACAGGGTTTAGACACATTAGCATAAAAATGTGTTCAAAACCTACAGTGATTTTTAAAGAATGAAATCTTAGTTTAGAAAGAGTAATGCTAATATGGTGTCAGTATCACATGAACTGGGTATAAAACCCAGTTGAAAGACCACTACTCGGGGCTGGAGAGATGGCTCAGCAGTTAAGAGCACCGCCTGCTGTTCCAGAGGACCCGGGTTCGATTCCCAGCACCCACATGGCAGCTAACAACTGTCTGTAGTTCCAGTTCCAGGCAAACACCAAGGCAAATAAATAAATAAAGTTTTTTTTTTTTTAAAAAAAAAAAAAAAAAAAAAAAAAAAAAAAAATTTTTTTTTTTTTAAAAAAAAAAAAAAAAAAAAAAAAAAAGACCACTACTCAAAAGCCTCCAGGAGACTGAGGTGAGGAACACATGTCATGGTCCAGGGCAGTAATGGGGAAAAAAAATCCACTTCAAAAGCAATTTCAAAATTCAAGAAACCAGTCAGAGAGAGGGGGGTGGGGCTAAGATAAACATGAGAGTAAGAGGATTTTTTTTGAAATAGGACATTTTCAGGAACTATATCAACATGGATGTCTCCGTCACTTCATCAATGCAGAGGGAAAGAATGTTCTAGTCTCAATAGATGAAATAAGCACTGTGTGTGTGTGTGTGTGTGTGTGTGTGTGTGTGTGTACAGAAGAACAGACACACTAAATGACAATGCACAGTTGAGGGGGAAGGGGAATGGATGAAACCTTTCCATGATGTAGGAAGACAGGTGGGCACAGTGTTTACGCACTAGACCTGAGGAACAGAGCCAAAGCTATAGGAGAAAAAAGTTGAGGTCATCTACATAAGTAATACTGTAACTTAGGGCATTAAAAGATAGTGGGTCACTGTTTCTTATGAAATGCCCAAACTCTAAATAGGGGGGAAAGGCCAATAGGTTATGAATCACAACTTAAGTACAGAAAGCTTGGGAAGGTGAGGGGGGTACATGGGTGTTTTGCCTGCATGTACAAAAGAGGGCAGCAGATTCTTTGGAAATAGGAATACAGTCAACCGCCATTTGGGTGCCATGACTTGAGCCTGGGTCCTCTGCAAGATTAAGAGATGCTATTAACCATTAGGCCATCTTCCCAGCCCTCAAAGGTTTTATTGTAAAGAGAACTTTTCTTATTAATTCACTACAAAAATTAATCTAACTCAACACCTGCTACATGTTCCTAAAAATCTAAAGTTCATAAAGAGAGAAATTACCTCTCCCACATCATAGTAACCCAGACCCAAGTATAAGGGAAAAAATTCTTTCATGGGAAGGCCCAATTCTCCATTAGTCCAGAGATTGTGTATAAATGGTCCTCCCAAATCAACACTAAAAGCAAAGACAGGTTTAGATGCTGATGGGACATTAAGAGACTAAATCAAGGCTCTATAGTCCAACTGTATAAGAAAATAGGCATAATACTAAAATGTTGTGGTAGCTGCTATGTAGAAGAATGGAGAACCTCCTTCAGTAAGGGTTATGTCAAAGGTTATAATAACTTCTCAGTACCCCCAAAACAGAATATTTTATTAAGACCAACAATTAAAGAGCTTTTGTGTAGCTAGGATGCTTTTAAAAGGCCAAATGTCGGAGCTGGAGAGATGGCTCAGCGGTTAAGAGCACCGACTGCTCTTCCAGAGGACCCGGGTTCGATTCCCAGCACCCACGTGGCGGCTAACAACTGTCTGTAGTTCCAGTTCCAGGCAAACACCAAGGCAAATAAATAAATAATAAATAAATAAAGTTTTAAAAAGGCCAAATGTCACTCAATTTAGTATTTTCTAGACATCATTCACATACACACAAATATTTTTTAATTTATTTTCTTTTCAAATTCCATAATCACATTGTACAAAACTTGACATTCTTGAAACAAGATCAGCTCACGACTTTTAAACAATATAATCACAATAGTGAAAGAACCACATCATCCTCACCAGCCCTATCCCTGGTTAATAGTGGCCATGAGATATTAAAAATAATAATAAAAATAAAAACTGGTCTCTGCCCCAGAAACTAAGGTCATGCAATTACACATAGCTAGTTAGATACTTAAAACCATGAGCCAGTGAATGGCTGCCTTTTGTCCTTTTTCTGTTAGTTTTCCCCAAACGCTATAGCAATTGTGCTGTGGGCCAGCACAAGTGATGCATTACTCTACCACACTTTGACTTGAAGAATGATGAAAGTGATGTTTACATGCTTTCTGTCTCATTTCCAGGACCCTAAGGTAGCTGATAAATATACATGTATGTGCAAGGATTTGTTGCAAAGGCTTACATGACAGAAGTCAAGGGAGTTTCTGTAACATGAGCTCATCCTGAACTTGAGTGGGGCTCAAGACTGAAATTCAGTCTAAGAAATAACCTCTTGGTATCACAGCCATTGAAATGAAGTTAGTACAGCTATGGGTAAAAAACAGTAGTCAGCATCCCCTTTCTCCCTTTGCTCCTGTCCAAAAAAGAAGCTTGACCAAGGCAGATTCAAAAAACAAACTCATTTAGAAATGCTGTCCCTTACAGCTTAGGGCCATGGCTAAGTAACTGAAATGGCTCCAAACTGAGCCACAAATGGCAATGAGGAAAGCAGAAAGGACCTTTTACTGCATCATAAAGGCCATATGCTGACAATTCACAGAGGCTACTACCCCTGCAAAAAGGAACTCTCCACATGAACAAGGAGCTTCCTGCCGCCAATCAACAGGGCACTCCTAGTTTTAGAGCAAGTGAATGCCACTTGCTAACTGGGATGCATTAAATCCAGCAGGTCCATTTGTGAATAGAACCCACTTTATTTCCACGACTGGCTGGGGAATCAGCAGGCTATTTTATGGCACAAGGGAACTTGCTTGGCATATGAGACACAGAATTGTCCCTCTTGGAACCCCTGGTAAATAAAGCAAATAAAAGATTAGAAGCCACCCAGGTGTAGGAGATTAAGGATTTAACAGACAGATGGAGGAGAAGAGCATCATCTGGGCATCCTTCATCTTTTGTAATAAGGGAAGGTTCCCTGGTGATCCCAGCAGAAAGAATAAGCTGAAATGAACCAAATTTAGCACTTCCAGTGACAAAGAAAGACTCCATAAATAGACCGTTTTGGGATACAAAAAGTTTGTCTGGTAGAGCACAATTATCTTCCTAACAAATCAATCACTATCCAACAGAAGATAACAAAATTATGTCTGGACCCAACACCTCCTCCCAACCAGTTCAGCATAGAAAAATATTTTTTGACTATCACAACTTCAAGGGTCTTGTTCTAACAGTAAGGTGAGAGTCACAGTGGAAATCCACAAACACCTCCAGGAAGATAGACAGCTTAGGTACTCCAGAGTTTGTCAGAGACATCTCTCAAGATTAACACACCTACAAGCACAGTTAAAGATGACTGAGCCAGAGTAAAGGAGACAGAAGGTCAAGGCAGAGAAGTTAGACTTTGTCCTTCTTTATTTACCTTGTAGGCTTAAGGAGGGCTTTCTAGAAGAACAGCTACTAAGTACACATTTTAATAGCAGTGTGTGCATGACCAGTGCCTGCTGAGGTCATGCAGACTCACTTTGATCTGCTGTACTCAATCCTTAAGAGGACTTTGAAAGACCATCATTGTCATTATACTGCCATGATGATAAGCCACAGGTTTAGAATCAACACCCAATTGCCTCCAGACCTGGATTTAGAAACCTGCACCAACAGTGTCAGGCCTAGTCAGCATGAACCACCACTCCTGTCTTTCCAACACCCTTCCCTTGAGTCACATCACTGTAGCTGCTGCTTCACATACAGGATGATCACTGGTACTTCTCTCCATACATTTTGCTTGTTTGCTCTCTCTCCAAGTCCAGGTTAATATGAAGAAGGTCATTGCATCCCAATGCATGCTTAAATCAATGAAACAAAATTCAGTTCATCATTGCTTCTGAATGCTTATTTAACTTACTTCTTCTACTCAACTTTTCAGCAGAAAATCTATAACAACATTTGGCACTTCGAAGGTTGTATTAACAAATAACAATTAAAAATAATTTTCCAAAGAAACTGTATGAGCATAAACTGTCTGGATCCCAGTGCAGATTAGGAGAGGCAGATCCCAGAATTTTGCTGGGTGGTACTGGCTAGCCAGGCTAACTGAAACAGCAAGTTCCGGGTTCGCTGACTCAAACAGATAAGGGGGAGAATGATAGTAACAGAGCTCCAATCACACACACACACACACACACACACACACACACACACACACACACACACACACATACACAGAGGGAGGCATGCTGGCATTCGCACAAAATAAAGCTGCATTTTAAAATCAAATATATTACCATATAATTAAATTTAATAAATTAAAAATCATCATACATTAAACTGTCTCTGTCACACACTAAGATCATTTCCTTGAAGTTTCATTGAATTAATAAAACTTGAGCCAAGAATGTAACAGAAAGAAAAAAGGGGTGTGTGTTAAGAGCACTGACTGTTCTTCCAGAGGTCCTGAGTTCAATTCCCAGCAACCACATGGTGGCTCACCACCATCTATAATGAGATCTGGTGCCCTCATCTGCATACTGTATACATAATAAATAAATAAATTTAAAAAAGAAAGAAAGAGACAAAGGAAGAAGGAAAAAAAGAAAGGAAGGAAGGAAGGAAGGAAGAGAAAGGGACATGGGAATTGTGGAAGATATTCTGCAGGCTCCTGGCAGGAAAAAAAGGGGGAGCATCTTTGATCATACCAAACTGTGAATTTTACCAACTAAAATACCAACTTCCAGGTAAGATGGGCCCATGCTGCAGCAGCAGTAGCCTGAATGAGTTAGTTCTCTGGCTGGATATGAGGTCCAATCTACAAATGAGAATTCCTGTCTAGTACAATAAACCTAGACAAAAACGCATGGTTGAGGAGCTTTTGGACCCTAGGGGTAAGTTCTATACTGACACAGTGCCAAGCTGCCTTCCAAATATTTATGTTTATGCCCAATTGCTACTCTCAGCCTTAAGCAGAAAAGCTTCTCTTTGCAGTGAACAAAGGTGAATGTAGAGAGTTCCAGGTGCTCTAGGTATTGAGAGTAAGTGACAAAAGAATCCTGAACAAGATATTTACCACACATCCTTGAAGACTCAGGGAACACTGTGGACATAGGAGTGGAAATTACATGAGGAATAGAGGATTCTGGAGAGTTGCAACTAAATGCTATCTTCCAAGCACGACAGGGCCATTGCATTCTGCCTCAAGGCAACTGTGGCTGCCTGCACTTGGCCTGGACAAGACTGGATCTATCAACAATCAGTCAAAGATCTCACTGAGGGAACTGACAAGATCTTACTCTCCTTGCTGAACTGGCCTCTGGAGAAGGGGCGGCCATTGTCTTCAACTGTGTACCTACCAGTGAGCCCACCAGGATCCAATGTATGCTTCCAAACCTAAAGTCACACAAACGGTTCGAGAGAAACTCAGTAGGTTACAGAATGAAACAAAAGACATGTGTGTGAGAAAGAGATGGGACTGGGAGAGGTTGAGAGAGAGATAAGAGAGGATGATAGTGATGAAAATGTATTATATACATGTATGAAACTGTCAAAGAACAAGCTAACAAGAATTATTTAAAAATCAAGGCATGTGAGAAGGAAGGCCTAACAAATCTAAATCACCCCCAAATTGTCCCAAGAGCAATGAGAGCTGCTTGGAGAAAGTAGGGAATACCTGTAAATGTAATAATAAAAAGTAAAAAATAGAAATAATAAACCTAGAAAGCAGAGGAAGGCCAATCTCTGTAAGTTTAAGGTGAACCTGCTCTGCACAGTAAGTTCTAGTATTATGCTTGTTTCTGCCGAACCAAGGCCTTTGCATATAGGACCATGACTAGCTAGGGGCTTTTAGGACCTGATATAATCCCCTAATCTTTTGGTACCTGGCTCCCTTTGATCTAGTTGAAGATCACCTCCTCCAATCCAGACTACCACAACAACTGCTGTACCTCACTTCCTGTCACATTTTTCCATTTTAATTATCAGTCACACCACAGCATCCTGACCTTTTCTCATTGATTAATTTCTAACCTTTTTCACACATACCCTCATCCATACAGGGCAATTCAAGAAAAAAGAAATCTTGAAACTTATTTGGACATAGAAAGATCAGGGTCTGTGAAAGAAGGCCACTCACTATATGATGTAATTAAGTATTATTGAATAAATGATAGATAAAGAAGTCATAACAGATATTGAGGAAAAAGAGAGTCAGTTGACCCTACAGTCATTTTCTAGTTATGCCATTGCCCTGTTACCAGCTTGAGTATTCCATTTACTTCAAATGACAGGAGACAAATGCTAATTCTGTTTAACTCTATATTATCTAACCACTTAGCTAAATACTACACCTCAAACTCCATGAAACACTTGTATAGGCTAGGTAGGCCAGGAATGGTAATGGTGCATGCCTTCAATAGCAGCTCTAGGAACACAGAACCAGGTAGATCTCCTTGGGTTTCAAGACACACAGAAGAAGAAAAGAAAGAGCTATTATTCTGTATTATAGAATCTAATACTATTTCCTTGGCTGAGTCTGATACTAAAAAATCCCAAAGCATAGTGATTTTTTTTTTTTATTAAAAGGGAGCTGAATTCCAGTTCTAGTAGATTCCATGTAGTCTGTAGACATCTACATATATGTACTACACATAAATTCATGTAGATATGCACACACATTAAAAGTAAATAAACAACTCTTTTATAAAAATATTCTATAGACTAAAGATAGCAGAGTTGAAAGGTAGCTTTGCTGTCCATATGTTACAAACCTTATTTTGCTGCATCACTACTTGGTATAAACCTAGGATCCCAGAACTGGTATGTTTGGCTTTGTTTTCCATTTGTTTGTTTGTTATAAAATGAAAAATATTCACAAAATATTTTAATTGCTAAAGTTATTAATCTTACTCTCTTCAGAGAATTTCAATGATGCAAAGCCAGAAATGATTACAACTGAATGCAGAGATGACAGTCACTATTTTACAAGAGTATAGTATTTATTGTTGATTGGTTGGCTTGTTACAGAGTGGCTAGTCAGTTCAGTTGTTTGGTTGGTACATTAGGGGGTGAGTTAGCTAGTTAGCTGGCTGTTTGCTAGGCTGGATTGTTCACTGACTGGTCAATTGGTTGGCTTGTTGAGGGCTGAGTTACATGGTTAGCTGGCAATGTGGTGCCTGGTGGCTTACTTGGCTCATAAGTTAGCTGGTAGTTTGCTAGTTGGTTGGTTTGAGTTAGCTGCTTAGTTTGGCTGGTGTTTGCTTATTTGATTGTTTATTTAGAACGGGAAATTGGTGAGCTAGTAGGCTATCTGGTAGTTTGTTTGGGAGTTTAGTTGAGTGGTAAATTATCTTGCTAAATAGTAGTTTGGTTGAATGGTTGATCATTCTGGATACAAGCCTCCCTATAAAGTGTAGGCTTATTTCTTAATTGATAATCCTCCTACTTCAACCAAATATTAAATTTAAATAGTATTGAGCCTGCCTTATAATGATAATGCTAAGAATGTGTTTTAAAAATGAAAGCAACCAAACATATCTACAAATTGTGCACTAAATTACATGAGTATATATTTATATTCACAATTCTTAGAATTTGTGTTCATGGTCTAACATTTTTTGTATTAGGCATTGTGGCATTATATGTTTAATCTGGAAAAAAAAGTTATGAGCTTCTAAATATCTTTTTTAAAATAATCTTCACTTAAATAATATTAAGTAAAATTGATAATTCTATCTTTTCATCCAGCCAGGATAGTCTATGGAATGAAACTGAAATATACACTACACAAAAGCTAAACTTTAGACAAAAACATAACAACATTTAATTTTGTTTTGTTATTCTTTTGCAAACATAGAAATTCCTTCATATCAAAGGTGCAGATGAAAATAAGAATTAGTCTTTGAAAAGGACAATACACAAAGCAGACATTCAATTTCTTTGTACTAAAAGTTGAAAGTCACAGATCCATTTTAGTTAGCTATCAAGTAATAGCACAGACAACAGCTGAAAGGGAAATTGATCTGAAGTTCATGTACATGCTTCTCATCTATAATATAGAACTGACTTATAAAGATGGGGCAGTGTCAGAAACATCAGTACGCTGATGAGAAGGAAATGATTCTCATGGTTTTGTATCTGCCCACATTATTTTATATTGCTGTGCAAAGACTGCCTTGAATCAATGAAAGCTAAATAATTAATAAAGACATAAGCAAAACAAAACATAACTGAGTTGTCTCATATATACAAACCATATTGAAAGTACAAGCATCTGAATAAGCCAAGAATGGTCCACATTTCTGTGCTTCAAAGAACACTTCTACTCTATGAGACAAACTCAGTAGGCAAAAAGAGGGTCATATATTGAACAATGCCTGGCTCTCCTTAATGGTCATTATTTTTCAGTCAATTACTTAAAAAGAATTGAATTAATCGGGTGGCAAGAATGCTCAACACAATCAGTGTCTCCCTATGTAGCCCAGGGTGTCATGACAACTCCTGAGGCTCTCAAGGGAAGCAGGTATGGCTGATCAGATGCTCATGCTGTATGTATACAATTATCCTGTAGTTAAATAGGGAGCTCCTGTTCATTTGTCTATGTTTGTTTACATGGGCACACATTCATCAACAAATCAATAAAGAGTCTAACATCAAAGAAAAGGAGACATTCTGTAATAAAAGCAAATTGCCTCAGGAAGCAGGGAGAAGTCACACTCTGAAGTTTAAGAAAAACAATGACTATAATAACATGGGAGGCTTTCCAACACCATTTGGACTACTTCAAATGCAACAAAGGGAACCATGGATGTGAAAAAAACTACCTGCAAACATCCACCTTGATAATAACTGAGCGTAACAATAAAGCAAATTGTTGTCTATTCTATATAAAAATAAGTCACAATGACCATGTTGGGCCATTACAGTTACATTACAGTTGCCATTTACTATGTAAATGGTTAAATTCAATAGTTGGTGGGGTAGGACAAAGTCCAAACTTTTAGCAGCCAGACTAAATAGCTAGGAGGACAAAGTAGAATAATTCTGACCCTCCATTAGCCAATCAGAACCTTGGTTCACCTAGGATAGTAAGAACCATTTACTTTACATTTTGTAATGGGAAAAGAAAGATGGTATGGCATATGTGAGGAGGTCCAGGGCAACACTCCACACATGAGAGGCATAATCTTCTCCCCTTCCTTTCTTTCTGTCTGCTTAATGTATCCATATATAGACATGTAGCCTATTGACTTTGTCAACCTTCTATGTTTATCTCTAAATAATAAGGACATTAGGAATGTGACTGGCTCCAATTATAGGTATATAAGCATACTGCAAGTTCTGACATGCCCTCCTGTGCTAGCCAGAAACCATAAATATGAACAATTTGAGAAAAATGGCATGGTACATTATGCAGAATAATAAACATCTGCATTTAGTTTAAACAATAGTTAATGCTATTATAGCATAGCTACTATTATTTTGCCTGGGAATAGGGCCGAGGCCCCTTCCATACTTCTTGCTGGCTTGTTATATTGGTCAATCATTTTCCTCCTCGGATTGAAGAACAATCTCCCTCCCTCACTTCAGCCTCCCTCCCATACTAGGAAACAAAATGTTTCCCTGATATAGCCTGGTAAACTCTTCTTCTTAGTCACTATCCAGAGTATTGTCATAGGCCTAGCCTTACCTACAAAACCAATGAGAAATGCAACTAAAATGAGCAGTCCTGATAGTATGAAATGAGCTGACAATGACTATTAAATAAACAAAAGGAGCATCTAAATACACCTCAGTATTGACCATAATGACACAGAGTCACAATGATTGGAATATTATATATATATATATAATATATATGTATATTTTATATATATATATATATATATACATATATATAATCCCCAAGATATATCTAAGAGACCTTTATGGACAAATAAAGACAAGTAGAAAACTGGGAGTTCTAAGAGGCAGAAGTTTAGCAGCCTCTGAAGGATGCTGTTAGTAGGCTCATCTTACAGAGGTCGCTCTGTCTCCAGACCAGTCTTTTATTGTTGGTTTTTTTGCACGTGATTAGAATCTCAACACCGGGAATACTACACTAGAGTTTATTAACAGGGAAGCAGGGATGCAAGAGAAGCAGAAGAGAAGAGAATCTTGCAAGAGCACTTTCTTCAAGAGGGCAGGTGGGCCCATGTTTGCATAGCCACACCCAGGCGCATGGTAGCAGCTCTACTCCTTCCCAGGTGAATGCTGGCCTTGGGAATGTTTACATTTAGAGAACTTGACTTGAGTATCAGTCTTTTCAGATACAAAACTAAAAGGATCTCCAATATTTGGAGTGAAGTAATCTCTCTACTGCCAAAATATCAGCATAGCACATGCAAACACAGCTCTAACAAGGAGGCATAGCCAGCATCTCATACCTCTGTTCTTACATGCTTTCCAAGCAAACAAGAAGAAAATGAATTGCCCAGGATCTATGTTTGTTTCTCCTGGAATAAAGTGAAAGGCACTTGCCAGACTGCTGCATTTCAATTCCTGGCCTGCAGTGTTGTTCATCACACATCATTTTTGAGATTAATGACGTGCACCCAGTTAATGGAAAGCAACAGATTAGGTCTACACTAATAGTTTTTCAAGTTATGTACGTCATCTCTCTGCCTCATTTAGTAACAACCTCACTGTTCAATAGGGAAAGAATGGGTTTAATACCAGAGCAGTACACCATTCATGCACACAAGACAGCTTGGATTTCCGGAATAAAGATTATTATTCTCTTAGAGGTGTGCAGATCTTTAGTGATAATGTAATGTAACCAGAAATTTTATCTCCAAAGAACTTTTTGTGAGGTTTATTTATTTCTTATTTATTTAACAATCATCTTAAGAATGTCCAGCTCTACCTGAAAGTCTAGAATATGCCATGGCATCATCCTATCATGACTTACAAAATAAAAGTAATATTATCATTTCTGTCTCTGTCCTGGGCTGAAGACAACTCTTGTCCTGAAGACAGATATACAGCAGTTTCTTACATAGTACTATGCTACTATGATGATTGCCAAAAAATAAAATTTATAACTGCTTCTTCTTTTCAACAATAAAAAGTGTGTACTCAATGAACTCTATTGATTAATGTGGCTAGAAAGCAGACACAATCTACCATGCTTCTGTAACCAGGATTTATTTCCACTCACAAGATGGACCAGCCCTAAAGGGGAAGGATAGGTAGAAAACCAAATTTCTCTATAAACTCTCTTAAAACAAGATTAAAGCATGAAATGCCAAACAAGAAAATCCAATGGGCCATTTCAATACTATAGTTTGTTCACAGCCTGAAGATAATTTTTCCTTGCAAGTCTAATTCCTATTTCCTGGCAGTCTTATCTAAATCGTTTGATAATTTAGACAATCAATATGTTAGTACCCTATAGTAGGGAAAAAGTTTTCTTTTTGACTTTTTTTTAAAACTATTTTCATTTTTTTTTCAAATATGAAAAGAAATTCTGAAATCTTAAGCAATAGCTTGAGAAAGCTTAGATATTTTCCTCCCTCCCTCCCTCCTTTCTTTCTTCCTTCCTTCCATTCTTCTTCTTTTTTTAAAAAAAAAGATTCAAACTATAGTTCAGGCTGGCCTTGAATTTAGAAGGCAATCCTCATATACCAGGTTCCTACACACTAGAATAAGCTGCAGGAGCTCCCAAGGTCAGCTTGAGTAGGTATGACCTGAAAGGACAAAGGATTTAAGTCCTAAATTGAATACTAGCAAGTGCCTTTGGGTCTCAATGTAGCTGTCTTTTTCTTACAAAAGAATAAAAATTGATCATCCAAATTTCTGAGATAAATCTCACAGCTGGCCTCTGATAACTAGTACTTACATCAAATGGTGTCTCCTGAAATGCAGACTATCAACAGCTAAGTCACCTATGAAAATACTGCACAGGAATTGAGAGTTGAGCTCATGACTAAAAATTCCAGTTATTTTCTCTTATTGCTGAAGTTTCATAGAGTAAGGAAGAATAATGGAGGCAAAATAATCCCTTGATAAACTACAATGAGATGTTGCCCATTGTTCTGAGTATTTCCTTAAGTTTTTTCCTCTAGTGAGACGTCTCCATGAATATCTCACATCCAGACTGAAAATCACACAGGGTACATTTGTATAGCTGGCTTAAATTTATCACAAGGAAACAGGTGTACTGGCACACACATTTAATCTCAGCACTTGAGAGACAGAAGCAGGTTGGTCTCTGTGAGTTCCAGGCCAGCCTGGTCTACAGAGTGAGTTCCCGGATAGCCAGTAGTACATAGTGAAAACCTATCTTTAAAAAAAAAAAAAAAAAGGCACACATGGCAAATAAAATTTTGTATAGAAAATGAGTAACAACAACAAAAATGCTTATAACAATCTGAGCTATAAGAAAATTCTATTATATCAGGGGAGTGATGGGATATATCTTTAACCCCAGCACTCAAGAAGCAGAAGCAGGAGGATCCCTGTGAGTTATAAGCCTGCCCGATCTACAAAGTGAGTTCCAGGACAGCTAAGACTACATAGAGAAATCCTGTCTTAAAGAGCCAAAAAATAAAAATCAGATAACATAAAATAAATGGAAAATAAAAATCTGCCACAATCAATGAGTCAAACATGTCTTTTGAAAAATAAAAACATAAATATATGAATATCATTTCTTACTGTTAAGTGGAAAACATGCCATTGCTATGTTATCAGTCATGTTTATCCAAAGGAATAAAATCTCTGATCCCCGAGGAACTACTTACACAGGTAACAAATAGCAAATAGCTATAGAATTTGCATTTGTACAATTCTGTTAGATTTATTTGTTATCTGGGGCTTCATATGTGTGTGTTATAAAGCTAGATATGCTGGCATTTTCCTTGTGCTAAATCACACCTCCTTCCACCTAGTGCTACATTAAGCCCCATAACAGATGCCCATGAAATCAGGATACTGATACTACAACAGTAAGAAGATCCACTGATGTCAGTCACCAGTGCACTCAAGTCACAGACAAGTCCACTGGTTCAGAATCACTGCTCTAACAGCAGCTTGGCACATGTGCACACGCAAGCACACACATAGGCACACACATGTACATACCCGACCCATTTACATATGTGATCTACGGGCTGCACCGTAGGTCCTTAAGAAAAACAAACAAACAAAAAACCATATGGCTTTCCTACCATTGTAAAGAGGACATTTTTCTGTTCAGAAATAATGGAAGACGCTAGTACCTAAGAAAACGTACTGCATTTTCTCCAGACACATAACCTGAAAATGAGAATTTTAACTTTCTTTTTCTTTTTTTTTTTTTTAAACTTTATTTATTTATTTGCCCTGGTGTTTGCCTGGAACTGGAACTACAGACAGTTGTGAGCTGCCATGTGGGTGCTGGGAATCGAACCCGGGTCCTCTGGAAGAGCAGTCAGTGCTCTTAACCGCTGAGCCATCTCTCCAGCCCCGAGAATTTTAACTTTCATCAGATCCAGGCAGATGTGAAAGTACAGAAGTCAATACACAAAAAAAGAAAAGAAAACAACTGCAGGGATGTATTGGGTTTTGTAGATAATGAGTAACAACCATAGAGAAAAAGTTCACTTTAAAAATACTTGAATATAATGATTGTTGACAGATATGCTGTTGGCTATTGTGGAACATGCTTGTACACAAAAGCCATTTCATTGCTCTCTAATAAACCAAGAAGAGGTTAGTTTTCTAAAAGAGTGAAGTCTCAAGACTAACACAGCTTCTGCATTCTTAACGAAAGATCCTGATTCCAGGCCCTAAGCCTTACAGCATGTGTGACTAAAGGAATCTTCAAGCTGGTCCATGAACTTCTAAACCATACCAACTCAGTCACAGAACCCTAACATAGAAATTACCATTCTTCACTGGGTCTTTTCATCATAATCAGATTAAGCACTCAAAAAAAAAAGCATTTAAAATTTTTTATCAGCAACCTGTCCTTTTTGTTTGCTTGCCTTAAATATTCCATTTGGATAAGAATAATAATAAACATGTCATCACCTCAAGATAACACATGTCACAAAATTCTGTTTATATCCCAAATGTTATTTTCAAGAAATCAGTAACCCAACCCAGTCAGAATACTGCAGTCTAATGAAAAGACAAAAACTTAATTCTTCCTGCATGAAGACATAGAAATGTGTCATCAGAGTCAGAAATAAGTAGCCCTGTACCAACAAATTGCATGCTGAATTGATGTTTTCCTCTGCATGAAAATATTGTCTCTAGTTAGAAGAGTCTGTGCCGATGTGTCCAAAGTCCTCCTCAAGAATGAAGAGTTGGCAAACAAGGGAGAAGAACTCTAGTATTGCAGGATTATTATTTATATCTATATTTTCCATGTACAGGGAGACCCAACACATAAAAGCACAAAGTAGAAAATCTCAGATTACCTGATATTCATTGGGCCAAAAGGTGCTCACTGCCAGCTCAGCCCGAAGCCAGTCTCGACCAGTGAATCCAGTCACGTTCCAAATTGGATTAGCAAGGGGCCCTTTATTCACTCGAACTAGGATGTTCAAAGTGCCAGGGTTCGACCCTTTCTGGCTGTATAACAGGTAACTGAAATCAATGCAGTGAGTGTCATTCTCTTTCATTGTAGGTAATTGAAGACGGGCTTTCTCCCCAGGATCATGATTTGAGGAGTCCACGACCATATAGGAACCTGAAACGACATTACAAACAAGAGTGCTAAGAAGATTGATATACCAAAGGTAACATACAACTATAAAATACTATTCTATGAAAGTAATAAATTTTAAAATGGTTTCCTGGGCACAGCGATAGTATAATATTAGTTAAGATATGTGTAAATCTATTTCCTACTAACACTGTATAAATTCATCATTACAACTTTTAACTAATGCTGTTTTACAAATAGAAAACTGAGGCATCATTGTTGACTCAGGGTCATATGGTAGACCAGGTAGAGCCTGATTCTAGTTCAAATCTCCCTCTAAAATTTCTCCAGTCCTACCACACTGAAAGCATTTGAAAAATAAACCAAATAAATGTATTAATCTAGTATTTACAAAAGTGCTTTCTTCTCTTTCTATCTCCTCCCACAAGAATGTTAATGCAGGGAAATGGAAGACTATAGGAAGTGGAATAACTTCCAATTTCAAATACTGATATTTTTTATTATTCAAGCCAATAACTACTGAGACCACCAAGTCAAGGAGTAAAAAGTACTTTGTAGAATGAGTATGAGGGCTAATATTTAACGTTTTTTCTACAGGTTTTTAATGTGTTTGTGCATGCTAGAGTATGCATTTGTGTGCATGTCTGTTTGTGTGTGCACACGCATGTGCCTGTGTGCCTGTGTGTGTGTGTGTGTGTGTGTTGTGCGTATGTAGGCACATGTATTCCAGAGCACATGCTTGAAGTGAGAAAGCACTTGAGGGAGTCAGTATTCTCCTTTTAGTATATGGGACCTGGAAATCAAACTCAGGTTTCACCCACTTGCTGACCCTAATGTCCAACTTTTCTAAAGCTGATTCTAGTATACAGGTGACACAATGTAGTTTCATCCACTAAACTGTCAGCCCATTAAGATTATTACTGGTGCAGTCTGCACTGACTACTGTGTTCTTCTAAAGCTGAATAACACCAAGGATGAGGTCATTTTGACTGAAAAAATAATCATTGGTTGTGGACTGTGGTGTTACAAATGACAGATACTTGTGCTACTGGCAAAGGCCATGCAGTGACTAATCACAACAGCTGGATGTTGACGCTGGACTACTATATTGACGCAAGCATTCTGTTTTTCTCATTAAAAAATTAATAAATATATAAGTCACAAAAATGTAAAGACATCATTTTGTCACACTTCAAATTAGAAACAAATTTTGCTATAAATCAATTTTTCTCAGGACATAGTTTTAACAGCATATTAGGAATCGTGGTACAGAGCTAACTTTCACAAGGGTTCTTACACTAAACTTGACCTTCTCTACCTGAAACACAGATCTGATCTTCTGTATTTTGTTCTGACACATAATGACTTGTACCAATGACATTCTAAAAGCTCAATGACTACTGATCTACCTATCTCAATTAATCTACAATCTGGAGTTCAAATCATTCCCAAGAGGAAAACTTCAACTACATGAGAAATCAAATCTGGACAAGTCCCACCAGAGTAGAGCTGTGATCTCAAGCTTTTATAACAATTTTATCGCACACTTCAGTGGAGCCATGTACAGACTACACCATATTAATAGTAATTCCTGTTACTGTTTGTTTGTGATCCCCAGTGTTCCTCATCTCTCATAAGCTGGAATTACTTTTTAACTTGATTCTCATGGACAGCACATTAGTAAAACAAATCATCTGTGTATCTTGGGAAAACATTTACCATGAGGGATGGGGGAGGGAGACAACAAACAGGATATCCTGGATCGTGACCTAATTCACAGAAAAAGGATGCTTTTATTCATGGATATTCTCACATAACACCAAAAATGTATTTTTTTTAAATGTCTTTCCGAACCACCAATTTGCATCAAGACTACCTTCTGGTCTTAACCATGACCAGGCCTAAGATCCTAGAAAACCTATCCAGCATTGCTGAGCTATGTCCTGTTTCTCCAATGGTATAGCATTTTACAAGCAAATTATGTATTTATTTTTATAATTTTAGCTTCTGACTAGCCATTTTAAACAGTGTAGCTCAAAAGCCTTATTAGATACCTAATAGTAATTTTCTTCTATCATAAAATAAAGTTTCGAGTAAAATATGCTTTGTGTCACATTTTAGGTCTGCATTATATTTACCATTAAGACCATTTAGCAATTTTCAGCCATTTGCATTTTAAGCTACATCCATTTTCTTATTAAAGAAATGGAATGAACAAACCCTAGTCATCATTAGTCCCTACCAAATCGATCATTAGAAAGACGAAAAGCCATGAAATAAAAGCTTACCCTAACTATTTCAACATTTTAGCACCACTCAACACAGGTTAAACAATAAAGGAAATTAGTGCTGATAACTCACTTCTATCGAATGGTTGGGATAAATAGTCTTATTTACACAGAGCCCAGCCTGACTCCCTGGGCTGAATTCTGTACATTAATAATGTACTTACTGAGGAGTTCTGCAAAGAAGAAGCAAGCAGGAGCAAGTGAAAGCTCTGTCTACCCCTCTGATACAGTGGCAATTTAGTAAGCTGTCTCCTGTGAAGCTACAGCTGGAACACACACCTTCCTCCATCACCTTCAATGTAGCCAGCATTGTGTTCTTACCAATTGTGTTCTACAGTCTCAGAGAACAATTGACCCTCTATACAGAAAGCCTGGAAATTTTACACTTGTACACTACTCATTCTTGATGTTAAAACTCAAAGCTTGTTTAGTGTTATACTGGTTCCCTCAAATTTCAGCTAAGTGCATAGTCGTGTTTGATGGAGGCTTGGCTATCTGAAGGCTTAATAATGTCAAGTCATACATATGTGATATATTTTGCTAAACATAAATTCCTTGACTTGAGGTTAATATTCTATATGGTAGCTTGAGCAAAGGGTTTTCCAATGCATCAGTCAAGTAAGAATGCCTAAATTTATGCACTATTTTTAAGTGGTGGAACTTTCTGGAGAACAACTGGCAATTAGAAGAAAAAACTGGAAAAATATGTATGCCCCCTGAAGTGGTAATTCAAAATTGATAAATGTACACTTGAAAAATCTTGTGTAAATGAACAAAGATACAACTGAAATGATAACTCATCTCATTATGTTGATTAAAATGGGGAAAATAAAAGAAATATAAATATTCGATAATATACAATTAATAAAGTTACAGATAAATTTGATGAGCAATAAAACAGCCATTAAGAATATCATTTAAACTTTTCATGAAAAATATAATATAGGAGGTGAAAATATGCAAGTTATAAAATATTTTATCTAAATGGTTACTTTTCTATCACAGTTGCAGAATACCTATAAAAATCAACTAAAGAAAAGAAAGAATGATTCTGGCCGATGGTTTAAAAGGTTTAATTCTATGGTCACTTGGTGTCACCACCTATGGCAAGAGGAATATAAAAGAGCTATTGCTGACTGATACATGTCCAAGATAATACTTTCTGTAAACAGAGGTGGAGGTTTTTTGTATCCTGACTTCCCAGTCTCAAATAAACACAAAAGTTTTTATTAATTACAAAATGCTCAGCCAATAGCTCAGGCTTATTGCTACTTTTACATTTAAATTAACCTATTTTTATTAATCTACATATTGCTACATAGCTGATGGCTTTGCTGGGTCCCTGGCATCTTGCTTCTTGGGCGGCTCATAAATGTCTCTCTCTACCCTGCCCATCTTCATCCCAGTCCTCAGTTTGATTGTCCCTCCCAACTTTTTCCCGTCTTTCTATAGGCCAAACAGCTTTATTATTAACCAATAAGAGAAATACATATTCACAGTGTACAGAAAGATAACCCACAGCAACTCTCAGTAACCCCATACTCCAAGCAGACCCTACCTCCCAATAAGCAACACAACAAAAAGAATATCAATGAAACAATCTTCTTAGCATATCAAAGCTCTCATAAATCTGAACGCATTCCCAAATCTTCACCCACCCATCAACAATGCTGCAATGTAACCAAGCTATCAAACAAGAATCTTTGGGATCATTTTGTATTAAAGCAATAGGAACACATAAATATTTTCTTACACATGCATTTAATTATGCACATGAATGTTAAGACTGGAAAAATAAAGGACATAGAGTGCATTATCAGTGCGGCAGTAACTGCCTTGACATTTTTACTTATATACATGTTTTGAATCTCTTAACATAATGCATAAACACCATCATCAGTAATTAAAGAATAAAGAGACATTTAATACAAGTTATTGGCCATTTAAAAACTCTTCATTGCCACAAAAAGACTTTTATTCATGCCATCATCTAGTGCATGGGTGCAAAGTATTGGGCACTTTCAGAGTAATAACATTTTATCTTTAAGTTACCCTTCTAGGGTTAACACTACTTTAGATTATCATATTGATAGGAAAGATACAAATCCCCAAGCTTTACTCAAAACTCCCCTGTGAATATATGCAACAGTATATAATTTTAGATTTTGGCATGCAAACATAGTATTTTACTAAGCTGGTTATTCAAAATACTTAAAATGTCTCATAAATTAAGTGGTAAATTTCCATGCTATTCGGAGGGAGAAGAGAAGGAGAACAGGGGGATACATGGACAAAAAAGACTTTATTTTATAAGTAAATTTTTTGAAAAATTCATGCTCTTGATTCAAAGTGCTTGGATCCCATTAACTCTCACTTTACAAATCATCTTCCCCAGTCTGATTAGCATATTAAGATTTTGTGCTTTAACCAAAACAATAGTGTCTTTCCCAGAACAAGCTCACCATTTGTAAAATTTTGATTCTGATGTTTCATTATATACTGTTTTACATAAATGTTAAGTAAGAGTCATGGGGATTGGCCATTCTCCTTCAAGACAATGAACAAAGACAACCAACAGGATTGCCAAGCCTGAGGATCTGAGTTCAATCTCAGAACACAGGGGTGGAAAGAGAAGACTGGCTGCTACAAGCTGTGTTCTGACTGACACATGTGAACATGTGCATATGTACCTCCACGCATATGCATACAGACACACAAGTATATCTTATTAAGGAAAAGATGGTGAAGGTCTCTCACATGTCTGATCTAGGCACCAATCCTCAGAGTAAAAGCATATGGTAAATTTGACATAAAAGCAGAGAAATGTTAAACAGGAGAAGCTAAGAGCTTTAAAAAGATGTAGAGAGAGCCGTCCAGTAACCTAGTGCCCACTGAAGAAACCAATGTAGAAAAGGAGGTGAGTGTTAGACAAAGAAGAAAAAACAGGTTAGATGCTGGAGAATTTTCTTGAATGGCTTAGGCTGAAGTAGGTCCACAGCTGGAAGAAAAGCAAGGAAGAGCCTTTGTGGAAACAAAGTGTGTGATGCAGACGCAGAGCATGCAGAATGTCATGGTGAAGTGGTCACTAGCCAGGAGAGACAACAGAGGTGGTACCCAGGCCACAGCTTTGGCTGGAAGCTCACTGAGTGACTAGATGAATTTTATCCTCACAGCACAAGAACTCTGCAATATCCACAGGAGAAAAGGAACAGAAGCCTATTCAACCAAAAGAGGAGGCACTTTCCTAAAATCACTAGTCTTGTCTGTGTCCTCTCTCCTGATGAAGGTACCACAGGAGAGGTAACAAAGCAAGCAAGAATCTGGATCTAGCGATGAAGTAGTGATGTGCACAGATTCAACAAGTATATTTGTAGAAGCACATGCTACTATGCATTTAAATGGTTTTTTTGTTTTTTTTTTTTTACTTATTTGTTCCTTTCTTTCTTTTTTTCTTCTTTATTTTGTATTTATCAAAAAAACAGTAAAATGAATTTAGAATGCTGAAAAGTTAACAATAACTATAAAGAGGATAAGAATCATAAGCATGGCTTATCAAGGGTGATAATGCAAATAAGATTGCTAATGTTTTAAATAGATATTTATGATAGATTATTTTGACTGATTGCAGAACAGAGTAGCCATGAGAATCTGCCAACATGTGTCTGAGATTGTAAAAACAATACAATCAAACCTATAATTGGAATTGATTTAGGTAGTTCTGAGGAAAAAAAAATAATTAGATGAACTACTAAAAGGTTTGGAGGTGTGAAGCTAAGAGTTCTGTTAGTATCACTCTTAATATTGCTATATAAAACTCCTGCTTTAAGTAATGGCTCATGAATATTTTAGCTTCAGCTTACCACACAACTGACCTGAGTTCAATTCCCAGAATGCAAAGGGAAGGGGAGAAACAACACAAGCAAGTTTTTATCTAGCCTGCACTCACATATCACGCACCTACAAACACGCACAATTTAATTAACAAATTATCAACCAACAGTGTGTCAACTTGAAGTTCTGTCAACACTGACCATACAGGAAATTAAGACTGAGAATTGATCTATTTGCTCTGCTTTGCTTTGATGATGCTACAAATTACACCCATAGCCTTGAACCCAACAGGCTGACACACTTCTACTGAGTTAAGTCTTTAAACAAAATATAGGTAAGTAAATAAAATTTGTAAAATAATTACTAATTTGTTTAACAATCACATCCCATAGTTTTTATGAAATAACTATATTTTACCAAAGAGATCAGTCATTGGGTTTACATTTTTCAAATGCTAATTTTTGATGTAAAAGCCACTCAGATTTTTATTTTTCATCCAATCTGCCTATACACTCTTGAGAAAATGAAGGAAAGAAGAACATGTTAGTAATCCTAGGAGATGAACTTGACCTCATAAGTCTGCTGTGAGGGTCTGTGAGTCTTAGAGAGTGGTCCCTGAACCAATATCTTTAAATTCATATGCGGTTCTCTTCTCTTCCTGCAGGAACATCGATGCTGATATATTGAGTTTATATGCATTCAGTCATTCCTCATGGTTTAAAAAAATCACTAAGAAACAGAATTTTGAAACAAGGAGGTGGGTGTCTGGAGATTAAAAATCAAACAAGCTAAGTATTTCTGTAGTTCTGTACTTATGTGAACAAAGAGTGACTTAACTTTCTCCAGAGGGACAGAAAAGCAAAACGTGGACGGACACGGACACGGACACACACACACACACACACACACACACACACACAGGAACTACATCTCTTTACATCCAATGAAAAAAGAAAAATTATTGAGAATAGCTTTATGGGGTTTTTTAGTAAGACTTCATAAAAGTTTAGGCCAGAAGAGCCAAAGTATAAATCTTGCTTGATTTGGAATGTCTGGAAATGAGAGTCAATGGTAGAAATTCCAATCTAGACTAAGTCTAAGAATCAGGAGAGTAGACTGTGTGAGTTCCAATCTAATGGATGTGTGAAGAAAGGTGTCTCAGCTCAAGGGCCCAGAGTAACCTGTTATATTTGGCTCTGTTCAGATCCTCAGTGCACTAGGTAAGGCTTATACTTAATCAGCTCTCTTCAGGCCATCAATTCAAATGGTAAGCCCATGTAAACATTGATGTACCTACGAAAACTTTTACCCAAATACACAAGCATGCTCAAAATGACAGATATACCATTGCAAGGGGGATTTCTTCATTCTAGCAGGACACTGTCAGGGAATCAGGTTGTTACTATGAGGAGAAGCACAGAGAAAAATAAGTAGTATTCATGTCTAATAAGACGCATAGTTTTGTATACTCTTGAGACCATTTGAACAAGCTACCAAGGCACCAATGCAGTGAAAAATTATTTCTTAGAATTCAGTTAGATTTTCCCAGTATAAACAAGGCAAAGGCTAGAAATCTGATTTGTAAAAAACTAAAGAAAACATAAAGTAATAATTCATGCCAAGGCAGCTTAAGAATCAATCACCATGATTATCTGGCCAGGGATGGTCCATTGCATAATAGCACATGCTATATGAAAATGAGGATCTAATTTTGAGTTCCCAAAGCACAGCTTCAGATGTAACTTAAATCCAACTGATGGTGGTGACAGAGACAGGAAGATGGCTGAAATTTGCTGGTCAGCAAGTGTAACCTTGTCTTGATAAGACTGAGGAAGAAGGTGATAGAGTAGGTCATCAGACAACATTGTCATCATCATCTGGCTTCCAAATACATGCACATGTGCACAACACAACACACACACACCATTAATGATACTAATTTTCACTTTCTCCTAATTTCATCATGAAATTCACTAGTAATTCCTATTAACTTCTTCAAGCTCATTTCTCAACTCTTCTGACTTACTTTTGTACACACTCCCTTTTTCCAGGATCCTAGAGACAACAACCATCCAGGGTGATATGGTAGTGGGTTTCATCATTTCCAGCCTTGTAGCTTTACCATATTTTTGGCAGGCATGCAGACATTTTTTTCCAAAAAAACAACAACAACAACAAAATAAACCCAAACAAACAGACAAACTAACAAAAAGCTTACAATTAACTCTTCCATCTCCTCACATTGGAAAAAGGCTTTAATATGATCCAAACCTGTTCTCTCTAGCTCTTTGTCCTCTTAATGTTAAGGGTCTCAAGATACAACAGGCTTCCTTCTGTTCTAAAGAAAAATCTCAGCATGGTGCATGCCTCCCTCATTCCAAGCTAAATTTGCTTTGACTTAGAATTCATTTTTTTTTTTTTTTTTTTTTTTTGGCCTGGCTTGTTTCTTCATCACTCAGTTTTAAGTAAAATGTCACTCATTGGATGCAGCCTTCCTAAAACTGATGAGACTCTAGTCCCTTCTAAGTGTCCTGCAAATATACCAGGTTTTGTTAAATCCCTCACTTCCTCTATCTTTTACTGAACCTAAGTGACTTGCTCATTTGATGGAAAATCTCTAGGAAAGGAGATTGCATGTACATTGTCCATCCAAAAGTCCAGATCAAAGTTTAAAGCATCCAGTTTGCAGCTGAATTACTACATGTAACAAAATGAGGCACTTGCCTACTTCTATCACCTCTCTGTGAAGCATTCCAATATCAGAAACTACTTTACTCACCTCAGCCCCTAACACAAGGACAGGCAAAAATAAAGGGGAGAAAACTGAGCATAGTTGTTTTTAGAGTCAGCATAAGGAAAATTTACAAAATTTGAAATGACCTTTATCTCAATCTGAAGAATTCCTTCAGGGACTGGAGAGATGGCTCAGTGGTTAAGAGCACTGACTATTCTTCTGGAGGACCTGAATTCAGTTCCCAGCATCCACATGGCAGCTAACAACTGTCTTTAATTCCAAGATCTAACACCCTTACACAGTTATACATGCAGGCAAAACATGAATTCACATAAAATAAAAAAGTAAATATTAAAAAAAATAATTCCTTCAAATGATTCCACTGTCAGAAAGACTGAAATTAAAGCCTGCATTTTGTGTAGGAAGAACATAGCCCGTTAGTGATGTTCAAGTTTGTACTTTCCCTTATTCCTTAAGATAATCTTTCTCTTCTTTCCCACTACTTAGTTTATTTCTAAGCACAGATTGAGAGATGTTTTATAAAGTATCTAAATACAAAAGACAACTTGTTTTGTTTGGTTTTCTGTGCCAGAGTCTTTCTGCAGGTGTCATGAAATAATCTTCTTGTACTTGGTGAAGATGTGTCACTCCGGATGGTTTAATAAAAGCTGAATGGTCACAGCAAGGCAGGATTTTAAGGGTACATCAGACACTGAGGAGAACGGTAGGGCTGCCAGTGAGACAGAGAAGAAGCAGGATAGGCAACAGAGAGATGCGGTAAGAAATCTACAAGGTAGAATGTAATAGAAATGGGTTGATTTGAGTTCTAAAAACTAGTTAGAAACAGGCCTAAACTATTGGCCAAGCTTTTATAAGTAATAATAAATCTTCGTGTCATTATTGGGGAGCTGGTAAGTGAGACACCGAAATGATGTTACATACATAGCCTTGGTTGACCTGGAACTCTACATGACCAGGCTGGTATGAAGCTCACAGAAATTCACTTACCTCTGCAACAATGAAAAGAAGGGACTGAGAGCAAAACAACAAATACTTCCTAAACTTGATCCAAGTGTTTTCCCTTGTTGGGACTCTACTTCCCATAGAATTTATCTGGTACATGTCAGAACTTCCTGGCCCTACCACTGTTCTATAATTTAATCTTCAAAGCACACTTTCGGGGGAAAAAATAATTAAGCACATGGCCTCTTAACCATAAAAGTTGCATGTCTCTCTGCATGGCATGGAAGACCACAAAGTAACCTGATTACTAACATTTTTAAGGTCAGAGGTCTTAGGCTTACTACCTTAAGTGGGAAATTGTGCTATCCACTTTCCTCTCCTCCCAGAACTTCAGTTTTCTGGCTTCAAGCACACCCATTCAGCTTTTTCCTCTGTGCAACTAATTTAACCTATCTCTGCCTCAATTCCCTTGTCTTGGAAGTGACCCACCCTGAGGCCAGTAGGGGAACTGAGTGATACAATCTATGTGTTGCTGAGCTGAGATAACAAAAAGTCCTCAGAAATGTTTTCCTTGCACATATTCATTTCACACGGTTTGGAGAATCAAACTAGAAATGTGTGAAAAGAACATTTGCAGAGGTTAAAACTGAGATGACAGTGTTAAACAGCGGAACACTTGTAAGCTTCAATCCCGTGTCACTCACTTCTCACAGCCTTTGTCTGTCCTTCCCTCAAGGCTCTGTCCTCTTGTCTCTCCTGACAACCCTCTCTCCCATCTCTGTCTGCTTTTCTTGGTCTTTCCCTCCACAATCCTGTCTTCTGAGCCCACTCACTCTATTATGGTTGCCTGCCAGCTTTCATCTTGGTACTTCTCCTGTCTCCTTTCTTTAAAATCTTGCATAAAATTAGGGTAACCCTCCCTCCTCTCTGTTCTCAGAAAAAAACGCCAGGGTTAAAGGTTTCGCTGAAATTTAGAAACTCCTCTTCCAAGGCTTCTCCCATCTCTGCGACCCTGCCTCTTCCCACTGGCTTTCTGCTTTCAAGTTCCGTGGTACTGAAATGTTTGGAGAAGTGGCTGCTAACATGAAAAGCAACTTGAGAGAGAATAATTACAGGGCATTAGCTAAACTGCAGGAGAGTCTTTGTCCTGCAGACAGCTTTGTGATCCCTGCTTGCCTTTTTGTCCAGAACCAGAAGAGAAGAGAATGCACAAGGAAAAGGAAGTTATGTATGCATCATGTAGTCTCTGGCAACTGACTGTCTGAAGATCATACCAGCAATTCCAGTCTGCGACACAGCTCATCATAGTTCAAAATGAAAAGTCAAAGCTGAAGGCCACGAAATGAGAGCCAGATGCTTCTCCACTTCTCATTGAGAGATGCTATCTCTAAAGTCAACAGATTCGACTAAGCAGACACTTTATGTCTGATGGCATAAAAACTCTATTTAATGTACTAGAAGAAGAACTAGGCCTCGACATGTATTCAAAACTAACATTGTTAGCTACTCCGTTATACTGTTGTAATGATGATACCTGTTCCTGAGTAAGTCAGGGGCACGTAATGATTAATCAAAAGAATTCAGGTGGAATAGTTTCCTAACAGAGTCTTCAGATTCAAGAATAATGAGGTTACAGGAGCCGTGGTGCCCAAGCAAACAAAAACTTTTTTCAATTCTTAAGAAAAGGAAGAAAAGTCGTTAATTATACTAAAATACAAGTCATAAAGAATCGGTTAGAAATAGCATCATTTTTTTTTCGCCACTATCCTAATGAATACAAATTCCATTTTCTGAAGATGTAAACAGGTCAAACAGAGGGCTGCAGCACTTGGCTGTGAAAGTCGGGGGACCAAAATCCAGATGTGCAGGAGCCAGCGAAAAGCTGGATGTGGCGAGTCATTCCAACCTTGGAAAGCAGAGATGGTAGAACCTCGATCAAAGTGGATAGCTAGACTAACCTGTCCATAGCAGAGAGCTCTAAAGAGGCAAGGTGCAGAGCAAAGGAAGAAGGTTTGAGATGTCACCTTCTGTTGTTCGAATGTGTACAAGGGCATACACATGCACCTGCACACATGCAAACATGCATACTATATGCATGCACTAGCACAGAAGTGGGGGAAGAGAATAAAACAATAACTTGGGCTCTTGTAGATCACACATCCAAATTAAAAGCCAAGTCATCCCTATCGCCAGTTGGCCACTTGTTATGTTGCATATTTATTCATAAAAGGAAATGAAAGGGCTGTATCATAGGGAAGTTGCAGATGTGGGAACATTAAACTGAAACTTTTTTTAAAAACTCTTTTATTTGCAGAGTTTGTCTAAACAAGATTGGGTTTGTGCACTTAGATTGGCAGCCCCATCTTAGAAAGCCTAACACAGGCAAATGGGAAAGAAAGCAAGAGAAAGAGGAAATGACAGGTTGACTATAGAGAACTACAGGGAGTCCAGACTGGGGGAAATGACAGAGGAACATGCTTTCATTTTAACATGTGAGATCCCTGAAGACAAAGGTGCTAACACCAGGCTGTGCTAACCTCCCTGTCCAGCAGCTTCCAGAGCAGTATGAACAGGTGAAAGAGAACTAAGGTCCCAATAAACAAAAAACCAAAAGGCAACAGTCTCATAACCTCAAAGCTAGCCAGCTGTAAGCCAAGGCTGTGAGAAAGACATACATAGTTCCCCTAAAGAGAGCTAAGAGATGGCCCAGCCAGTAAGGAAAGGATTTAGCTTACAAGTATGAGGGTCTGAGTTAGGATTAAGGGCACTCACACAAAAGCCACAGGGGGCTTTGCACATCTCTAATCCCAGTGTCCTGGGGATGGGATGCATACATGTGGACTCTTGAAGCCAAACCTAATTTGCAGGCTTCAGGTTGAACGAGATTCTATCTGGAGAAAAAAAAAAAAAAAAACAGTGACAAAGGAAGACCAAAATCTACCTCTGGCCTCCACATTCAAGCACAAACATGCACATACATATACACACACACACACACACACACACACACACACACGAGGATGGGTAGAGACCAGAGATAATCAAAGCATCTTTCAACTCTTAGGCAACACTAGTAAAATTAGTGGCTGTCATTGCCTCACAAAAGCACAGGAAGGAAGTGGATCACTGTCCTCTGAGACAAGTTACAATACTGGTGTTGACAATCTATTACTTTGTAAATCAGAAGCGGGGGGGGGGGGGGGGGGGGGGGCCCTCACTAAAGAAAACATGTTCAGTCCTGAAGAGCTGGACTGGCTAGGCAAATGAGGAGCCAGCTAATAATCCTCCTGTTAGCAGCCAGTTTATACCATTTTCTCTCATCCAACACTGGATGCTCCTTTAAACAAGCTTTCCTTTTGAAAGCAACCAGAAATGCAGCACTCACATTAGTACCCTGCATCTCCCACTTCAAACAGCTCCTTCTCTGCCTTCTCTGCCCTCTCTGCTTGGAAGACCCTGCTTTGGTTTCATACAGGCTTAGTGAGTGAGTGCAAACATTGAGAAACTGTGGACTTTTGGTTCCCACACTAACTTTTTTAAAGTTAACCTCTGGGGTGCACTGTAGAAACTAAAATAGAAAATAGCTGCAGCCAAAACAAGTAATGTTTGGATCTGTGGCCGGTTGTAGGGAGCTGCTTTGTACCACGCCCTAAAGGTGGCGCTGGTTTCTGCCTTCCACCTTCCTGATGGGATGGTGAGTGCTCTCGGGAGTAAACAACTCCTTATTGGCTGTAGGCGAGGATGGTGGCTTGCTTCCGGTGCCTCGGGACCTATGGGCGATGTCCACGTGGCTTACCGGGATTGGAAGCCCAGAGGGTATTTAGCCACGAGCGAACTTCCCCCCCCCCCCCCGGGTTGTTCGTCTTCGTCATAAGTCTGAGAGTGAGAGTGAGAGTGAGCGAGTGAAAGACAAAGATGATATTTGAAAGGCCCGAATAAACTGCAAAGAGAAGGATCCGGTGTTGCGTGTTCCTTGCTGGGGAGGCTGCGCAGGACAGCCAGTAATCAAATACAGGTATCCTAGCTGTCCCCCATGACAGTGGCTTTTCTTTTATAGAAGGGAGGAGGAGACTGGCAATGGTTTTCAAAATTTTGCTTTCACATCTTTCAATCTACCCTTAATGTATATTTATTTCTAGGATGTATTACTATGCATGATCGAAATGAAAACATCTCAGGCACAAAGAAGGATCAAATTTCTCTCCAGAATAATGACAAAGAGAGATGTCTTTAATATTTTCTTCTAAGTAGTTTTATCATTCAGTATCTCCCTAAAACTTTGTGTGTGTGTGTGTGTATACACATGGTCATATTTAAGCCTGTAATGGTGGCAGCACAGACTTTTAATCCCAGCACTTGGGAAGCAGAGGCAGGTGAATCTCCAAGTTTGAGGCCAGCCTGGTCTACAGAGTGAGTTCCAAGACTGCCAGGGCTACACAGTGAAACCCTGTGTAAAGAGGTGGCTTGGGGCTTAAGAAATAACAGAGTTTTTAGACAGGCAGTGGCTGAGCTCAGTGGACCCTACCACCAGACAATGGTCATTCACACAGTAGTGACACAGACTCACCATGCATGTAAGCTGAAGAGAGTCACTGAAAGCACTGGTAAGCACTACAAGTCCAACTGGAATTAAAACTCATAAACCTGGTCCATACAAACCTCCCAGTGTTTACTTGACACATGTCACCATAAGGAACTCACTGGTCATGGTCGTCATGATTTATGACCCATTTCACCTGCATTTGGCATTTCCAACTTTTGCATTGATGCCTTGTAAGGTCTTTTTTCCCCTTAAGGAAAAAGGAGTGCTAATCCTGTGTTGTCTATGAATTTTCACACCTAATTGCATACATTTGTAGGTAATAAAAATAATACATTCTCTATCTTTTATGGAGATAATATAGTTTTCCAAACAACATAGTGGCAAGATGCATCTTAAAGGCTAATGCCTCCCACCTTTTGCAGGGTGACTTACAGGTGGAGGATACTTTATTAATGGAAATGAAGATGCTGGCTTATGTTAATTAAAAAGAACAGCTTAAGATAATAAAAGGAAACGAAGAATAAAAACTTCATATAGAAGCCATTCAAATTTGCACAAGCATGGAACTGAATATGCTAAGTAGGAGACAGGAAGAGCAAACAGGCTCCTGCTGACAAGGCTGGAGACCCAAGGTTAATCTCAGGGGACCTGATGGGAAGAAGAGAACATAACTGCTATAAGACATCCTCTTCTGACCTCCACATGCACACTGTAGCACAGAAGTGCACATGCACACACACACACACACACACACACACACACACACACACACACATGGTGGGATGGGGGAGGGTGGAGAGAATAAAAGTTAATTTAGAAAATTAAGTATACAGGGCTGAAAGAATGGCTGAAGTTAAAAGCACTTGTTGCTCTTACCAAGGACCTGGCCTGAGTTCCCAGCACTTACATGGGGCAGGTTGCAGACATCCACAACTCCATTTTCCAGGGGATCAGATGCTCTCTTCTGACCTCAATAGGCATCAGGCAAGCACATGGTACATATACATATATGCAAGCAAAGCACTCATACATATAAAATGGGATAAGTAAATTTTAAAATACTTTTTAAAACAACATGCAAGAGATGTGAGGTTTATGTTTAAGTAACCTGCACACAGCACAACTGAATCCAATTCCAATACTTCAACAATTTTCCTTAGCATCACATTACACTGTCTATCAAAGACGACAAGGAATTTAAATTACACAGTAATGTAATTTAAATATTTTTAAATTGCTTGGAAAAAAATCCAGTGAGAATGAATTTTCAGCATGATTGCAAATGGCACTATGGTACTATTTTCTTCAGGAAGCATCTTCTACAAGCAAGATGCAGCTCACCAGTAATCAAACTATACATGAACACGTCATAATCAGACTAGAGTAACTTACAGACAGGACAGGGTGGCCTGGAGATAAGATCGTATCAAAAGAAAATGTGATCTCATTGAGTGTCTGATGAGCGCTCCCAGAAAGTGATACTTAAGTTATGAACCAAAAGAGAATAAATGAGAGCTATCAGCTAACTCCAGAGCAGAAAGACCATTTCCAGCAGAGGAAGACATTTGTGTAAATGATCCAGAGCAACACCAAGAACACTTGGAGACAGAGAGGTGCATGGGATGGAGATACAGAATATGCACAGACCAAACATTCTGCATAGACAAAGATAAAAAGAGCTTCATCTTTTCTTCAAGTAAACAGAGCATGGAATATAGCAAACTAATCATAAACTATGCTTTTGATACCTCAAGTATTAGACATGCTGCAGAGGATATACAGATGATATTTATTCTTAGCCTGTAATTTAGAGGAATAGACTTTTACAACTTAAAATCGTTTGCCATTTCTTTCCAAAATGTTACCCTAAAACTATTAACAATTTGGGTGACTTGTGAGACCTCTCAGCAGATTCTGTCCAGAGATAGATAAAAGTCATTTAATCTTGAACTTGGGAGCACACATAACTAGTTTGGGGACCTGAAGCACATTCGCCTTCTAACCCCAGTGAAACACATCTCGAATATAAGAAGCCATTTACCGATTTATCTCTTCAAATACAAAAGCTAAATTCCCTGTTGAGCATGTTGTACATTTATCCTGATCAGCATTCAATTTGAAGACAATGTGTTCTGAGGATGAAAGACTTTACAAGGCATGACAACAGGCATATGTGTCTGGGGAGGCAAAATTGGAACTAATTGTGATTGAAACACAATCGTGATTATTCTCCTCACAGTAATTTTTTTTTCTAAAATTGCTTTCCAGAACACAGAAAAGCACAAATATATTCTTCCATACCTAAAAATGGGAGTAAGTACATAAATGAGAAGGTAACAAACAGATTCATTATGATCAATTGTTTTTCTGTTGGGCCAAAGCTTAAACATGTCATTAGGTTTAAAAAAGGTTTCACAGGAGTAACAATCATACCACGGGGCCTCAATCTTTTCTTTTACAAAC
>PVIH01000243.1:401959-414901 GCA_004025045.1 Sigmodon hispidus
AAGGCAGTGGGGAGCAGTTCAGTGTCCTGGAAGGCAGTGGGGAGCAGTGCAGTGTCCTGGAAGGCAGTGGGGAGCAGTGCAGTGTCCTGGAAGGCAGTGGGGAGCACTACAGTGTCTTGGGAGGTAGCAGGGAGCACTGCAGTGTCCTGGAAGGTAGTGGGGAGCAGTGCAGTGTCCTGGAAGGCAGTGGGAGCACAACAGTGTCCTGGAAGGTAGTGGAGAGCAGTACAATGTCCTGGAAGGCAGTGGGGAGCACTACAGTGTCTTGGGAGGTAGCAGGGAGCACTGCAGTGTCCTGGAAGGCAGTGGGGAGCAGTGCAGTGTCCTGGAAGGCAGTGGGAGCACTACAGTGTCCTGGAAGGCAGTGGGAGCACTGTCCAGTGTCCTGGAAGGTAGTGGGGAGCAGTACTACAGCTATCAAGTCAAGGCTGTGAAATAGGGGTGCACATTATCAAGTACCAGAGCAAAAGAAGGCTGTGACACTTAATTGTGTGACAAGAGATTTGTTCAGGTGACCTTCAACAAGGATCCAAGCCTTCCGTTGCTAGAATTTCCTCTCAAATAGGTTATTTTCTCTAAGTAAAAACTCAGTTCTTTATTACGCTGTACACATAGCTAACAATTCAGCAGTCCCCACTGTTAAGAGACAATTCTTAGGGCTCATCACAAAAGCATCACGAGGAGACAGGGCTTCCTGACTTGCTTTTTGGTGGCCATTTCTCTCATGCTCTGTCACACAACAGCAGTTTCTTTACAAAGTCTCCTCATCCTAGCAGGCCCAGTAAATGTGAAAACATTATTGCTTTTACCTTTAAAAGCTCACAATGTACAAGAGAGCATGCTCTGTTAATTCCCTTTGGGCATGAAGCAGTTTGAGAAAAAAAAAAAGTCCTGATTCAGTGTTTTCAGACCTGAAAAAAAACACTAGTCTTCACAAAGAAAACTCTCTCACAGGCTTCAGCAATAAACATGCATGCTTCACAAACTGATACATGACTATTAACACATAAGACAATGGTACATCATCTTCGTCTATGTCATCACGTTTTTCCACTTTTTCTAACACAGTCTCACTAGGGCAATCCTGTTTTGAGGGCCCGACCTGTAAACATTCTAAAGTAAGCCCAAGTGAAATGTTAGAAAACATGCAAATCTGCTCAGAAAAGAAAATTGTGAGTTATTTGTTGAAGTTATTGCTAATGAGCTTTTTAATTTAGTATGAACAAATTCTGGAGCTGTGGGAAAAAAAAGTCTCTCATAAAACGAAAAGAATGCTATCAACTAATTTAAGCTGAGATAAATGTGCATGGTCAGTCTCTTCTATTCACTTACCACTACAACCCTGTTTCTACTCAAAGCTGTGACAGAATGTATGCTTTACTTATCACTGACACAAATTTAACATGCTTGTGAGTGTTTCTCAACTAACTAGATTATCTTAAATATACATTAATTGTTAAGGTTAGGATTCGGTATTATTAGTAATTCAAGGATTTTCCAGAATATTAAAGATTGAATCTGGCATGGTTAGAATAATAATGCATGCAGGTTAGCACTATTATAAGAACAATGGTTCTACTAAAATTTCATAGAAAAAAATTTTAAACAGGAATTTAGCTGCTAAATGTTTTGCCTGAAAATAGTTCACAAATTATGAATGTGTTTTCTGAATTTTAAAAAAATTAGTGTATGTGTCTGTGTGTGTGTGTGTGTGTGTGTGTGTGTGTGTGTGTGTGTTTGAGTGTATAGATGTGCAGTATATGTATGCAAGTGCCTGAGGAAAACAGGAAAGGGGATTGAATGTCCTGGAACTGAAGCTACAGGCATTTTTGAGCCCCTCACCCCAAAATGTGAATACTAAGAAGCAACCCCAAATCTATTGGAACTGAGCTAACTCTCCCATCCCATTCCTGCATTTCTAAATGCTTGACAAAGCACAGCATTATTTGTCCCAAGTGCAGTTGAAATAAACAGAACATATGCTAAGTTCAGAGAAATTGCAAGTCTGAGCACTGGCATAAGAACATGCTCTGCAATCAAACTAACCTTGCCAACTGCCAAGGTGAACTTTTCTTGTGGCGTCCTGTCTGAGTCCCTCAATACTGCTTCCTGTCTAGGATGCCTCTCAGCAACACACAGTCTCTATAACCCACTTTGGTCATATCAAGATTCGTGGGCTAAATTCACTAACAACTGCAGATCTTGCTGCAGTTAAAAAGTTTTGCAGTTGTTAAAAGATGTAAAATATGAGGTGAATATCATAACGTTTGAGGCCTGAGTCAGCAAAATGCACAATGATTATTCCATTACTCATTCATTCTAGCCAAACATTCTGCATTTCTAAAGCAGGTATTGTTCAACTACTGCCATGCACCTGAGGATAGAAGAATGGTAGGAAAGAGTTTATGACTGAATCCAGTAATGCGAGATGTATTTATAAAAAAGAAAACAAAGAGAACAGAAAAGCAAAAGCAAACTGAGTATCGGAAGAATGAGTAAAACAGTAGATCTCTAATGTTAGGAAAAGAAATACTATGTTTACAATAAGTGAATGTATACTGTGGTGTGTGTGTGTGTGTGTGTGTGTGTGTGTATGTGTGTGTGTGTGTGTGTGTGTGTGTACATACAGGAGCATGCATAAGTCACAGGTAATCTCAGGGATGTTCTACTATTCATCATGTTTTCTTTTTTTTAAAAAAAAATAAAGACACATAGTATTTATTGTAAATACTTAAATACATTAACTTTTTCAGAAAAATAATGTACTCTTTATTTTCCTACAGAGATACAAGCATGCTATGCCATGCATATTAAGGTCAATTGAAAATTTTAAGGTGTTAGCTCCCTTTTTATACCACATAGGACCAAGAGATTAAACATAGGACATAGTAGCAATTGTCTTAACACACTGAGCAATTTGCCAGCACAAATACATTTTAAGTCTTATTAATATACATGTGAAATAACATATATGTTTTAAAATTAGTAGGCATCAATGAATCATGTCCTATACCACAGTACTTAAAATGTCCATAGAACTTATCACATATTTTCTCATGCAAATAATTCACATAGCTAAAGAGGATCTTGAATCAGACCATTGTTCAATATCCACTATAGTCACTAAGAACATATACCTTCTTTCCTAGTTCTTAAGTTACTCATATAACAATCAGTTCTCACTTACAAATTTATAACCCATTAAAATTTGTATGTGACTAGGAAGACAAAGGCCTTTCCCTCTTAAAACTAGGTTTCATCATGTTTTCTGAGACAGGGTTACCAACTGACCTAAAGTTCATCTTATCAGAAGAGGATGCATAAGTCCCAGGGGTCCACCCATCTCCATCTCCCCAGAACAAAGACTACAAACACAAATGCCCATTGTTCTTCAACAGGTTTTAGGACCCAAACTCTGTCTTCTTGCTTGCATAGCAAGTCCTTCACATACAGAGCTGTATCCATAGCCTGGAGGCATACAATGTTTTAGTACTTTCTGGGATTAAATACATGCTCTTTTGTCATATGATGCTAGAGAGATTTCTGGTGGAAAGGGAGAATTGTGCTTCTGTTACATGTAGAAAACTTTAACACTGAGCTAGCCTGGAGGAAATACTGACCAACAGTAGACATTCCCATCCAACCACTACTGTTTAATGATTCTGGGTGTGTTATCGCCTCCTCAACAGAGCATCTCACTGATGGAAATACTCTAGACTGCTTCAAATACAGCATCTAGCACTGCACGAAAGATGGGTCAGTAATCAATAAGCATGGCTAATTAAATCACTGACATTTGAGAAAATCCTAACATTGGAGACACAAATAAGTTGTGGTGTGAAGCTCAGCTCCTGAGAAGCCACAGTGTTTTCTAATTCTATTCTCCAACACAAGGGAACATACATAGCTCCTCAGTACATAACTCAGGAAGGGGAGAGAAGATTCCATGCTAACCACTCTGCAAGGGCTATAGCACAGGCATTTATAAATCTTCTCACTGATACATCTTGCTACCACAAAGGTGTTTATCCTGTTATGCCACATATCCAGAGATAATAAACTACATATATTTTATTTCCACTAGAATTATATCTTTCTAGTCCTTAAAATAGAAACATTCAATTTTCCTTATCTACAAAGAAAAGTGGTATTTTTTTTTAAATACTCACTGTCTCTATGTTATGAAGAATATATAATTCAGGCAGTAAACGTTTATTTATGTTGCCTACAATGGGAACCTATGGACACCTTAGTGTATACCCAGTGTGCAAAACTGTCTTGCTCCAATGATCAGAAATGGCAAGGAAAGAGGTATTCAAGGCCACAGCATCATAGTGTCTTCCATGAACATATGCCATGCCCAGGGAAAGGTATCTACAGTCTTACAGAGTACTCTGACCTTCAAGGACTCAGAAGATTATTTGATTTATATTTATATAATATATAACTTTAAAATTAAAAACAATGAATTTAAAAAGGGGGAAAATATTTTAAAATATTCAAAGATGGTGGTATAGACAGAAAATTGGGAACTGGAAGGCAGTCTAGGCAGTCTTTCCTTTCGGCCTGACCACAGCCTTCCAGACACACCTGACATAAAGTAAATGCTCACAAAAACCCTCAAAAATACAGCTTTATTAATGAACACAATGCACAAAATATTTTATAAAGTCTGTGAAATTGAATTGTCTTCCTTTGTCAGTGGCCTGACAAGCCAATAAAGATTCGATTTCTCTCAGTAAAATGTTACAGCTTAGGAGAAAATAAAGCACTTATAAAACATAGCATTGTTCTCTGAAATATAAATGGGATGAGAACCAACTGTTTAATTGTGGCATCATCTCTGTCAAGAAAATGGTCTTGAAACAATTGTTTCTCCATTATAAAATAGAGGTACATCATCTGTCAGTCAAAGTTGATGAAGTAAGTTTTCCACTACAGCTGAGAAGAATGTACTAGAAAAGTACCAGGAGAGCACTCAGCTCCAGGTGAGACACAGTAAATGCAGCACCTTACACCACAAATACAAAAGAAAAAATATATATAATGTAACAGTACTAATGCTGCTCCCAGTAAAATCAGGAAAGGTATGAGAAATGTTAATGTATATGCATTCAAAATCCATGAGGGTAGAGGGTTATCTCAATTCCCAGCACCCACGTAGTGGCTAACTGTTGCCTGTAACTCCAGTTAAAGGAAATCCAATGTCTTCTCTTCACCTCTGAGAGTGCAGACATACATATACACATAAAATAGAAATAAAGAAACTTTTTTTTTTCCTTGGGTCTAACCTGAACCAGCAAGATAGCTTTGCAGCTACAGGAGCCTACCTCCAAAGCTGTAAACTTGAACTAGACCCCAGAGGCCTAATTCACAGAAGGTGAGAACTAACTCTCACAGCTGTCCTTTAACCACATACTCTGGTTCCTGCCTCTACACATACACACCCGCTCATACACACACACAAAAAAAATTATATGTACATCTCTAAAATTATAAATTTTAAAAATATTTGAGTCTGTTCTTAAGGAATGCAATGGATCTTCACATAGCTAAAATATTAAATGAAGTCCTAAAAAACAACTCATCTGTTGTTACCTCACTAGAAAATTTAATAATATTTGAATTACTAAATTTTGATGAGTAATTCCAAAATGACTCCGGACCATTCAGTGTGGTGGAGCTTAGAGGAAGAATAGAGGTGGACAAGAGGGTGAGACACAGGTATCACACAGCTACTGGTTGAGAAGTCAGGGAAGGCTGTGGCAGTTCTGAACCAGAGCATCACCTGCACCGCGTATATTGTCAAGGTGGAACCATCCAAACCTTGCTAGGTCTATCAGTTGAAGAGACTGAGAAATTCACTGCAGGCCAGGTACTAAACCTTATGGAAAACTTCTACCATTAGAGCTGGATAAATATTGATAGTGAAAGGGGGTAAAATTTGATGACTATCTTTTCGTGGGTGGGGGTGGGTGCACATGCACACAGGTATGTGTTTGTATGTACACATATGAGGGAATCTAAATGTGCCTGTGGAGACATGGAGGACAAAAGAGAAATTCAGCTGTCCTGCTTAGCCATTCTCCACATTATTACCTAGGGAGAGGAATTGTCCCTGAATTTGCAAGTTATTAGGCAGCAAGCCCCCGTGATCCTCCGATCTCTATTCCAGAGTTCCACAGTGAGGTGCTATGACTATGCCAGGCTTTATGTTGCTGGCAATTTGAGCTAAGACCTTAAGGCTCACACAAAGAGTTCTTACTCATTATGCTGTCTCCCCAGCCCTGAGATGTTCATTTCTTTGTTTGTTTATAAATTTTAAGAATCAGAGATGACAACTCTATATCAAGAATTTTAGCTACCATATTTAATGTATAATAGTAATCCTGTATGTCAGTATGTATGTGAAGAAAAGAGCAGAAAAGGGAACAAAGAAGCAATCTCATACCATAGATCTTTACAAATATTGTTCTTTACTCATAGAAAAGCTTTAATGAAATAATGTGTTAACTTTTAGCCATCACAAAATCTGTTAGTAAATTACTAAGATTTATGAACCATAATGAGTTTCCTATAACATATTTATAACACTACAATCTCTATGTTAATTAAAATTCTATAATGAAATCAAGAGTAAAAGTCTTCCAAAAATTAATGACAGTAGTCAGTTGATTTCACTGACATTCAGTAAATTCTGCTTTGTCAAAACTTTACAACATGGGGACTAAATGATGCCAATCAAGTCAAGAAAATGCCCCAAACAGGGAGAAGGACTAAAAAACAGCTCTCAAGTATAGATGTGTTGTAGATTTGGCAAAATATACAGCTTGATAAAAATAATTTAAAGGTCTCTAAAACATTATTAGTATTATAAAAACATAAAACCATATTATTTCCAAAAAGGCAGTCGTGAGAATAAAATTTCCACTGAATTCACAAAGCACATAAAAGAAAATGTGGTAATTTCTATCAAATCTGACTAAACCAACCCCAGCATTTGAAACTCAGCCAAACACACATCTATTTTAGGTAAAACTAAATGGTGACTTTAGATCAAGATTACTTTAATATTCTTGAGTATCTACTCCTTAGATATAAAATGTTTCTGAGATATATTAAAAGAATTTTATCATATATAAACATAATAACTCAGGCCAAAATCTCTAAATATGATCAGTATGGACACATACATATGATATGAATTCCCATTGACTATCACAGACAAAACAATTTATAAAACAAGTTCCTTTCGTAATTTAAAAGCAGAGGATGTTGTTAACAAATGTTAAGAAATACACAACTGCGTTTTATTCCTGCTTCCATTATATGAGGAGGTTTACTTAAAATATAGTCCTGATAGACATTAAAGAGAACTATTTTCTGGTCAGCTATGAAGAATTTTCAGGCATGCTTTTGATCAGCCACACAAGGAAACTTGCAAACTCTATGACGATTTTGTTTAACTTCTAAATTAGAAGTGAAGCAAGTCAAATTTCCTGGTGAACCCAGATAAGAGAAACAATCACTAATTTGGCTACTGATGAATAATGAACGCTCTGTGGAGACCACGACACAGGAATGCCCACACTCTTATTGAACCTGAAAGCCAACTGAGTCTAAGAAAACTACCAACTGCTACAGGCTTCTCAAACACGTGCCTCCATTCTGTCCCCACCTGCTTTTTACTATCCGAAGACAGGTATGCATAGAGAAAAACAATAGGAGAGATTTGAATGAGGATTGAATAGGGCTTGGATAAGCCTAGAATAAGGCTTGAATAGCTTATGCATAGAGAAAGCATGGGAAAGTCTTGAATAGGACCTCAGAGAAAATCCACAGAAAATACAAACAATTCAAGTGTAAAGTTCAGAGAAATGAATAAAAATTCACAGTGCACCAAGAGCAAGTGGAAGTGATATTCCAAACATGGAGTTTCTATTCCCCAAACCCCTTCTGCTCATTCATTTCATCAAAAGGAAGTAAAAACCAAGACTGAAAAATTTGCCCATAAATATCCCTTAGTAGCCTCCTTAGGATAAAGCTGCCCACAGAAGTGGTACGTAATAGCATCCATCATTGCAGATGAATTAGAGGACAGATCAAAGAAAAGGCAAAAATGCATCCTAGCTTTTTGTTTTACTGATACTTCTCATTATCTTCTTTTTATCCAGAAGTAAAATGTGAGGTGAAAGGTCCACTATGATAGTGGTTCTCAATATATGGGTCATGACCTCTTTTGGATTTGAACAACCCTTTCACAGACATTGCCCAAGACCATCATCAGAAAACACAGATATTTACATTATGATTCATAAGAGTAGCAAATTACAGTTATGAAGTAGCAAAGTTATGAAAATAACTTTATGGTTGGGGGTCACCACATCTTGAGAAACTGTATTAACAGCTGCAGCATTAGAAAGGTTGAGTGAGAAGCACTACCCTGTGGCATCCTGCATGAAGAGCTTTGGTCACCCTCTGCTTTAGTTAAACAAAACCACCTGACTTCTGAACCTGATTCATTTATAGGTAGACAAAGATTATGTCATGGTCTTGACACTGCTATACACACACACTTGTAAATGTCATCCTTTACGTTATATGTAAAATACATGAACGTCTATTGATAATGGACATGCTAATGAAAGGCATACATTTGCATTCACTCTTTTTTTTTGTTTCCTTTGCTTGTATAATGAAAAAAAAGTTTATACAGCTGAATAGAAGTCTATTCCACATTGGGATTTAGGCAAAGTTGCAAGCAGTCCAAACTCAGAAGCATGCAAGTCTTCTATCAAATTTTAGGGCTTTGCACAGAGAAATGAGGTGCTATTAGTAACTGGGCCTCTAAAGCTCCCCCAGGAAAAACAGGATATATGGGAAATTTACCCGGCACCTAAAGAATATATCTCCAATGCAGCCACTTTTAAAGGACAACCATGTTTGAGGGAATCTATACACCAAGGCCATGTAGATGAATCAACCTACACATCCACTTTATTGGAGTTGTAAAGAGGAAGAAATAAAATCTCTAAAAACTAGAATCAGAGCTAAAAATAATAGGTCAAATACAAGAGTGAGATGATCAGACACACTACAAGTTTACTGGTTATAAATGAACAAGCTCAAAGAAAGGCCCATAGGTACCACCAAGAGTAAAATATAAAACAGATCTCAGGCTTCAAATGTCTTAGCTTTTCTTATAATGCAAACCAACAGTCATGTGGACTGAATCAAGAAAGCAGAAAACAAACATGAAGTTAACTTTGTTAAAAATCAAGAGAACCACCAATATCATTGTTTTCTCAAAAAATATAAGAGGAGAGGGTGATGGAGGGGGAAGGTCTATGCACAGAGTGGTCTTCGGGATTCAGTTAACACAAGCCAGTAGATATACACGAGGCTTTCAACGTGATCCAATAGGGTAGACACTAGGCTATCAAACTGATAAATAAGAGATGCATCTGCCCACATATGGCCTTACTTGTTTTCCATTGGACCTTATGAATTCTAATCCAGGAAAACAATGTAAAATTAAGATTTCTAGTTCCTCTAAAATGACTAGAGAATATAAAAATGGAAAAATGATTTGTGCCTGGCAAATGGCTGTTGGGCTGAAGAAATCAATGTTTAAATAGAAAATCCTAGTTTACCAAGCTAACTATTACAGACTATTGACTATTAGTCTTTGAACTGATAAGCCACATTAAACTCCTTGAAGCCAGAAACAAACCACCACCTTTATTTCAATGTTAGATTCTTTCGCACTTTACCCTAGAAGAAGAAAATAGAAAATGGCGAAAGAAAGCATGATTTAGACTCTGCCAATTTCAATGTCTGGTACTGCTACAAACTCAGATGTGCTAGTGGATTAGGAGCTAAGCAAAAATGAGCCAAGAACCTTCAGCAAGGGTCCAGCTGAAGCTGATCATTTACTCTGGAATTACTAATGTTTACCACCTTCTACTATTAAGTTTGAGGTCCTGGGGTGTGAAACAGTTGCTGAATCTAATTCAGCACTTGAGGTAACAAAAGGGAGCATACCTATGTCAAAATAGATGACATCAGTGTATATATTTATATATAATAATATATGTAAGTACAAAATCCACAAAAGAAAAATGGCAGTCACCCTGCTTGATTTATAGATAGATAGATAGACAGACAGACAGAGAGATAGACAGAGATATACAGATATAGACATATACCTCACAACTTTGGTGTGTATTTTGTGGTAGAAAAAGAATTGTAAATTTGAATGGAACAAGTCCAGGCAGATGAGATAGAAAAGTTCTCAGTGTAATTCCATGCAGATTTAGAATAGTGTTGTGTACGACAGATAACTGCAAAAGACATGAGAAATTTTTTTAAACTTCAAAAGTACAGAAGAAAATATCTCAATGGAGAGATCATTAGCTTCTCACATAATTTTCATGTGTCAAATTGATTAAATGAAAGTTTCTAGTAGTTCATTTTTTTCTCACTTAGTCCTTGCTAAAAATGGACCACAGAGTTTAAAAATGGCCATCTTTAAATTAGCATTTACCAATCCAAATTCCCAAAACACCAATGGTAAGGACTTTCAAACATTTTGTTTGCAGAACAATCTATATTTTTGAAAAATGGAATTGGGTGATGAAATTTACACAGAACAAATAAAAGATTTTGAAAGGTCTTCAGTGAAAGGGGAAGCGACTTCCTTGAAGCATAAAGAACACTGAGGTAACAGGTGAGAAAAATGGTATTGGGGTCTGCTTGTATGTGAATAAGTGAATCATTTGGTCTCTAAATTATTCATATTAATTGTATGCAACCTACTTCAACTTGGAGCAGTATAACATTTTAGCACTGAGCATGCATTTAAAAACTTCTATTATTAAGAAATCATCCACCACAAACACCAAAAGGAATGTGTAATTATGGACACTGCCTGGGGTGCAAATTGTTTCTATAAATGACTGTGTGCCCCTGCACATCCCACTATTCACTCTCCATTCTGCAGCCACAGAAACCACTGTGAATTCCAGACCTCACTGGTCCCACTCAATAAACCCTACATCTGGGCATAGCAATGACATCTCTATGCCACTGATTGCTTCTCAATTCACAGCATCTCTTGACTTTTTAGTTATTACAAGATCCAGTCAGAACGTGCATTACCTCTAAAAATGCTATGTTATATTACATTTCCAGGTTTTTTGAAAAATGAGCAATTCCCTCTGCAAAGAAGGCTGCCTTCTCCTCAACCTCTCATTAGATAACTGTAATATATACACATATCCAAGTCGATCAAGACAGCAAATTCTCATAGGTTACAATGTTTCCACAGCATCCCTAAAAAGTGCATGTCATGATTCAAATGACTATAAAATTTTACTTTGTTCAATAGTAGTATAGCAACATAAAAATGCCTGATAGTTAAAATCTTTATAATGAACTAAATAAACTTTTATAATGACTGAGAGATAAAATTAAGGATCATTTACTATCTTTCAAATTTTCTCATAAAAACACACAAGAGAAAAAATATTCTATATTGCTACAAGCAAAAATGGAATGGCTGGAGAGATCAATTGGTAGTGTGCAGGCAGTACTGATCTTGCTGAGTTTGTGGAGACGCTTGATTCCCAGCACTTACATCAGGCAGTCCACACCATATGTAACTCCAGCTTTAGGGGACCTACTTCTGGCCTCTTCAGACACTTCATGTATGTATACCCCCACATAAACAGACAGACAGACACACACACACATACACACACATGAATCTTTAAAATCTGTAAACAAATGTTAAATACCCATAGTAGCCAGAAAAAAAAAGTAAAATATCTCCCAATGAGAAAATAATTAAAGAAACATAAAATTAAATGGCTCAGTAACAAAAAATGAATGAACTGTTAACACATGTAATAACTTGCAAGGATATCAAGCAAATCATGTGCACTGTGAGTTCCAGAGCAGCCAGAACAACATAGTGAGACTTCATCTCCGAATTAAAACTTTTAAAAAAGGAAGGTAAGAAGGAGGATCCCATTGTTAACTGAAAATGATGTAAGTCGAATGTGCGAAAGTTCAGTTAGTACATTCAACCTGCTGAACATACGGCACTCTGTAAAATACTCAGATCAGCTCACAGTGGAATATTGGCTGTTTTATCTTGTCATGATCTGCCAACAATATAGCTCTTTCTATAAAATTTTATATAGGTTTGTGCCTGAGAGACAAAGAGGCTGCATAACTACACAGTTGCTCTGCTTGAACTGAACCACAACTGAGCCCACACCAGGGGAATGTGTGAGTGGTGGTGTGCAGGCGGGTGGTCCTGATGTACACCTGTTATTACACAATGATGCTTGAGATGAAACTCTAGAAATAAGGATTGATTTTTTTCATGCATTTACCCAGTTAATAAACTATAGTATTTGAAATTTGCACCAGGCTGTTGACTTCCTACATGGTTATATACTGACAATCAGTAACCAGTTGCTCTCCTGGGGAATTGCACACCAGACCATACCTACATTCTCACCAAATATCTCATGAGAATATCTAGAGAGGCCTGAGTGAGTGTTTCCAGTTTTCACTTATATCCATATTTGTAGCGGGAAATTAGGAACTGTATATGTGAACGATCATAGGAATGGAGACGAGCTGGGCGTGGTTAACTGAAAAGGATTCCAGAAGTAGACCTTCGAGGGAGGGGACCAGGACAGGAAGTCGTCATTCTCTCACGAGAGTTCCCTGACCGAGTGCGCAGTTCGCTCCAGCTGCCCGGGAGTTCGGACGTACAGCGTGGGGATGAAGAATCTTCCTTAGAAAGGCTCCGGCGCGCTGCAACCTCATCCTGTCATCTTCTCCTAAAACCGGCTCTGTTTTGTAAGCTATTTTCTCCAAATAAACCCTGTTTATAAACATATCTCAGGGCGGGTTTTTACCGCGATA